>JASVER010000017.1:12917074-12919574 GCA_030449065.1 Oceanodroma leucorhoa
GAAAAATTATGAATAGGAAATCCTGCTGGAGTTTTTATTGCCTATTTCCTTTCGGGAAGATGGCATTGTTCCTCTTTTAAAAAAGGGAAGGGGCGTAAAATAAGCCTAGGCGTATGACAGACATCCTTCAAAGCTCAGATGGCAGAAGTATGTTGTTATGTATTTTTGTTACTTACAAGGCAAAGGCTGTTCTATTTTTAAGCAGGGCTGTGCTGCTGTGTACGTTTCACTTCCCTCGAAAGGGGTTTTGGCATAATGTTGTTTTGATTAAGGGAGATTTCTGTTCTATTCTATTTAGGTTCTTATATGTTTTTTTCAACACAATGCAGGGGGAGAGGAGGGAGCGAGGGATTTTTGGGTTTGGGTTGGTTTTTTTGTTGTTGGGTTTTTCTTTTTTTTCTTTTTTTTTTTTGGTGAGCTCACTCCAGGACAGAGAATAAAATTTTTTCTGCCCACATCAACAGCTCCAGGAATCCTCACCTGTGCAGCAGGGCTTTGCAAAACCCACCTGTCGAGCTGCACTTCAAGGAGGCTTTCGGGTCTTTCCTGTCTTGTTTTATTTTTTTTGAATGGGGAAAAAAAAAAAAATTTGAAAACTGCCAAATTTCCTGGGCAAAGGTCTCACCCTCCAAACCCTCAACTGCCTTAATCACCCCGAGTTAAATAACGCGGGCTGGCGGAGCCGGCGCTGGAAGTCGAAGGATCTGCCTCATTTCACCCCACGGCAGTTTTGGCCGCGCAGAGGCAAGGGGAGGAGGCAGACAGGCGAAGCGAGGTGGGATTTGGGGGGGTTTTGCCCCGGAGCAGACAGAGGTGCTGAGGCACCCGAAAGGTGGGGGCACCCCCCCCCCCAGCCCAGGGCTCCTGCAGGCAGAGCCCCGCCGGGACCCTCCGCTGGGGACTGCGCTGAGCCTCTTCCTTAACCTCTCCTGATTGCCTCCCCCTCCCCAACCGCCACGATTACAGCTTGTGTCATCATGTTCGGCACAGATGTTTCAGCAGCTGTACATGTTGAGCATGTTTTAAAAGATTTTTTTTTCTTTTTTTTTTTTTTTTTTTCCTTTTCTGACACATCCTAGTGGCCTGATAACAATTCCCGACCGCTGCCGTGGGACAGCACGCTGGGGACCACAGGGACCTCCACCATGGACAAAGCTTCCTACGCTCACCAGCTTTCCCCAAATTCACTGACTTTCCCTAGTCTTTTATTTTGCACTGCCTGGGCTACTGGGGTTGGTTGGTTGCTCACTTGGTGGCTGGGGCACGAAGTTATTTTTTATATGTTTTTATATATTTTTATATGTTTTCACTGCCATAGCACTTAAAGTCCTAGCGATGCCGTGGTGGCATCACTGGCATGGTGTGTGGCAGGCACAGCACACCGTTGGGCAGGGGCCACAAGGCTGGCCGGCCAGCGAGCCACCACGGAGGTGTGGGGAGCAGTTTTGGGGGCTCCTCCACACCAAGCACTGTACCTATTTCCCAGATGTAGCAAAGTCATGGAGATACTTGGAATAAKGTCTCCAACCAACGTGCTGAAGTTGAGAAGCTGAACATCCTGGTTGCTGTGTTTTTCCTTTCTTCAGAAGTTAGGTTGGTGATTGGAGTCTTAACCAAAAAAAAAAAAAAAAGAGAGAAAATAAATCCCATAAAACTCACAAGATCTAGATGCCATCAAAATTTTGATAGGTCAAACTGGGGTTATTACGATTATAGCAAAGACCCTTTGACATAAGGGCTGCCAAGGCTTGCTGAGTTCCCGTCCATGGGTGGTAGTTGTCCAACAGGGACGGTTGAAGGCTGTGGCACAARTGCTCTTGGATAAACTATCTGTACCGTGACTGTTTTGTTTAATTATTTTTTTAAATGTCATTATTCTTGTGCCACAGTACACAATACTCTTCCTCTTCCAGCACGGCCTGCCCTGATTCAACATAAGGAATTTATCCTGGAGATTCCCATGAAGGATCCTATTTATACAACCGGGGACGTTTCAGAGCCTGGTGCCATGACTGATTGCCGAGCCTGGCTGCCAGTTCTTAAGTATTTTGTTTTTCTTTTTTGTTCTTTATGTATGAGCTGGTTCTTTAATAATTAAATAAGCGGAGGAGGAAATGGAGTGGCTTTTGATGCTGGCTGGCCCCGCCGCTCGTTTTTCGGATACTGGCAACAAGTGCGAGCAGCCTCGCTGCGTGCCAACATGGATGGCAGAGCTGGCTGGCTCCCCGCGGCGCGCGGCCAAGCCCCACGAGCCATCCTTCTCTCCCAAAACCTTCCCAGTTTCAGAGATTTACTGGAAGGTCATTCAGGTTTCTTTGACGACTTGGAATTTAACATTCCCACCCGCACCTGAGCTCCTCCCCGGCTCGTGAGGGAGAGGCAAAAGGGGTTTTGCTTTACGTTTATGTTCTCCCAACCGAAGCCAGAGCTGGCCAGGGCTCACATCACRCGAGCAGCTCCGCATGGTCCAAAAAGTGCACCTGAGGGGTCTTCCATCGAC
>JASVER010000017.1:12924574-12944189 GCA_030449065.1 Oceanodroma leucorhoa
GGGTCAAGCCGGAGGGTCGATTTGTCAGGCGGCGGTGTCAGGGTCCTCACATCCACAACTGTAATTTGTTTTCTTAACACTTTTTTTTTTTTTTTTTTTTTTTKYCTTTTCCAGGATATGTAGCTGCAGAGGCCTAAGCCTATAAATTTCCAACTTCACACGTGTTCATTGTTCAGTTTCCTTTTTTTTTTTTTTYTTTTTCCCAGGGTCTGGTTTTATGCCTACAGTATTTTTTACTAATGTGATAAACTTTGGGAACTCAGATACTATACATCACAGGCGGCAGTGTCAGAAGATTAGCAAACAGCATCCTTTGTAAAAGCGTGATTTATCTGTCCTCCCTCTGCCCCGTCCTCGCCCCCCTCTCCCTCCACATCTACAGCAAAACAAGGTCGGTTTGCAAAAGCGTGCTTTACGGAAGGATCTCATATTGCAGGTTTTATCGATAACCTTAAGATGGAATTAAAATATTGCACAGCATCTCGGAGGGCAGAATTGGTTTAACCACGTTGCCATAATTAATCCAGAATAATACACGCAGCAACAAACCAGAACAGAACTAACAAATAAATAAATTCTTCCGTGCAATAACGCCGCATTAACGCTAGCGTCTCTCCCAGATGGACCAAATCCCGGGGYGGGTTCTGTGATGTGCTGGCGTTGCTGCCGTGCTGTCCCCACCACGTCACAGGCAGAGGGGAGACGGAGGAGAGGAATGATGGAAACAGTCTCTGGGTTTGAGTCATGTTAAATTTTATTTTTTTATTAGCGGATATGTCGTTTTTTTGTTTTCAAACACGATAATTTTAATTTTTTTATTAGCGGATATGTCATTTTTTTGTTTTCAAATATGATCATCTGACTATTATGCAAAGCATTAGGACAGCAATAACAGCTTTAGCTGAAAACGGGGCCAAAGTCACCGAAGAATTTTGTAGAGTATCTTATTTAATTACAGACTTCATCCTGCAACAGAGAACTTTCATATAGAGCAAAGCCCTCTGTAGCACCTTCTTTCCCTAACGTCTATATACTCTCATTTTCAGCTCTCGCCTTCTATTTCTGAGCACTAATGCCCATTAATATCCAGAAAGTGTCAGTTGTATCCAAAGTTTCAGTCTATTAAATCAATGAAAAATATATTGGATTTAATATGTTTGGCTTAGGAAATTTGTTTTGTCTGCTGCAGCCTACTGCGGCTTGCTCTGAGCTTACCTCTGTTTGAATTAGAGGGTGCCGGCTCATGTGCAGCTCAGACATTGGCCCATAAGACCGTGAAGCGTAGCTGATTTTTGGAGAAACTACTAAGTAGTTTCTATAGTGATAATGATGTACTATGTGCACCTATTGGGAATATATAAAATTAGAGAGAATTTCTGTTTGCTTTGGTCCTCTTTCTASAATAATTACAGTAACTGCCATTCATTCCCATTCTGTTACCCTGATTATTCTAGAATAACCTGGTTATTAAGGTTTAGTCGTGTTTAAGAACATACTGCAAAGTGACAACTTGTCATGTTGGTATTATCGATACTTTAAAATTTCCATATTAGTGACCCAATTTTCTCAAGATTCCTGAGTGTTTAATTTGGTGGGGAGGAGGAGGGAGGGAAGTAAATGATGCCTCTTGCTTTTCTCTATTCAAAGTAACCTTAATTTTCCATTCCTGAATAGAAACCTTTCCCTTAGCAACTAAAAAAAGAGTTGAAACAATTACGTCTCACAACCCTAAACACATTCTCAGGTTGGAAATCCTTCTGCTTCCATCCARTGTGGTGGGTAACACTTTTCAGGTTTCCCCCTGCCAGTGGCAGAAGTGCCACTGCTAAATTCAGGGAATTATGGAAGCAAGAAGTGCTGAGTGGCCAACTCCAAACCCATTTCCCAGAGCAGCACTTTGCAGCCTTAAAAAGCCACCATGTTTAAGGGAACGTATTACCTTAAATAGCACGTTCCCTCTGAGGCAAGATATCCACCACAGGGCAGGTGTACAATAGTAGGTATTTTCACCCTTATTTGAAATTTCCTTTGCTATGAGAAATTTCTCCTCCGAAAGGACTGAGGTTTAACTCAGTGAAGCACAGAAAAAGCTCCGCGCTGGTGAAGGTGCATATAAAGCTGTCCAGAAGCACACTTAGCTGACGTACTGACAGATTGTGCAATTTTGCTGTGGTAATTACTCAATGGTTCAGCAAATGGTAACTAAATACTTTGGAAATCAAAATGTCTAATTGCAGACGCACATATGGTATATCCCCATCCATTCCACAGAAGGTAATGTAACAAGCACACCCAAACCTTCCCTTAATTCCCCCAGCYCAGAAGCCACCAGTGACACAAAGCAGTTGTAATTTGGAAGAGTATTTGGGGAAACAAGGTGTAAATAAGAGAGCCTTTGGAAAGCGTGGTATGCTACGTGCAAAGCTGGGTTGCAAAAGCAAGATGAAGATAATTTTGTCAATTAGGAGAAAAATGTTAATGCTGTAGTATTGCTACTTCAGTGTTTATATAGAAACCTCTTTACTGCCATAGATGGGTGTATTGGGTTTGCCTGGCAAGGTTTTGGTAGCGGGGGGGCTACAGGGGTGGGTTCTGTGAGAAGCTGCTGGAAGTTTCCCCTGTGTCCGATAGAGCCCGTGCCAGATGGCTCCAAGACGGACCCTCCGCTGGCCAAGGCTGAGCCCATCAGTGATGGTGGTAGCACCTCTGGGATAACATATTTAAGAAAGGGGAAAAAAACCTGCACAACTGCAGGAGAAGAGAGGAGTGAGAAWATGTGAGAGGAACAGCCCTGCAGACACCAAGGTCAGKGAAGAAGGAGGGGAGGAGGTGCTCCAGGCGCCRGAGCAGAGATTCCCCTGCAGCCTGTGGTGAAGACCATGGTGAAGCAGATTGTCCCCCTGCAGCCCATGGAGGTCCACGGTGGAGCAGACACCCACMTGCAGCCCATGGAGGGCCCTTCGCCRGAGCAGGGGGATGCCCAAAGGAGGTAGAGAATTTGGGAGTAAAGTTAAGCCCAGAAAGAAGGGAGGGGTGGGGAGAAGGTGTTTTAAGATTTAGGTTTTATTTCTCATTATCCTGCTCTGATTTGATTGGTAATAAATTAAATTAATTTCCCCAACAGGCAGTTGAGTCTATTTTGCCCCTGACGGTAATTGGTGAATGATCTCTCCCTGTCCTTATCTCGACCCACGAGCCTTTCGTTATATTTTCTCTCCCCTGTCCGGCTGAGGAGGGGAGTGATAGAGCGGCTTTGGTGGGCACCCGGCGCCCAGCCATGGTCAACCCACCACAATGGGCCAAAACTGTAAAGGTGGGTTCRATATTTGGTCTTCAAGGCAGTGCAGACAGGTGGATGCAGACACTGAAGGTTCACCATGCCGGAGGAGCATGGAGGAGCACGGTGCAGCAGCTCACCCACGCCGGATCAGCCAGCACCCATGACCCCGGGGGCACACGTTCCCCAAGCCCTCCGGTGAGTACTAAATCCCGGTGGCTGAGCAGGAGAGAAGGGAAAGGGCCTGGCYCACCTTCCCCCCAGCCCAACCTGCCTCCCACCAACCCGCACACCGAAGGAGAAGCCAGGCAAGCAAAGGAGAGGGCAGGACTTTGCCCAAGAGCATTGCCCAGGGCAAACAGCAGCAGCAGATGATGCTCTGGGGTAGAAGACAGCAAATCAGGCCCTTGCGTCCCCTTAAAGCCAGAAACGTGGGACTCCATGCTTAACCTGGCATTTAAGATGAAGTCCTTGGTCCCTTTTTGCCCCTGATGAGGACTTCAAAGTCAGGCAATGCAAAACAAACCCAAAAGGGCAACGTCCCTTGTGGGGGCTGAATGAACATTTTCCAATGTTTCTTTTAGAAGTACTTAATCTGAAGAATTAATAAAATCTGACCTGTGTATATATCTGTCTGTCCAGCCATTCCTGTTGTTCCTCTACCAGGTTTTAAGGTCTTAAGCCTTCCACAGCTTAAGAGAAAATTTCTCCCCCTCCGTACCTACCCTTGTGCCACTTCACATCATGCAGCTTCCACATCTTCTGTAACTTCCAAAGAGAGGAGCAGTTATTTCAGTGCGTCGGGGCAGCTCAGCCACACACATGCACGGCACATCAGCCGTTCGGGTTTACTGCTTTGGGCCGGCCCTTTATAAAGTCAGAGGCAGGCAAAACCCTACTTCTTATTTCAGGTAACACCTTAATTTACGAATGTTCAGATAGCTTTAATGTAAGACTAAATGGAATTAATTATTAATTGGCGTTTCTGAACCGGCTTCAGCCCCTTTTTCTAAAAAAGCTAGTCATATGTTCTACATTTTGTAATAACTAGGCTGAAAACCTGCATTACTTACCTCTCCTCTTCTCAGAAGAAACCCAGCCCCCAGTTATTGTGACTCTCCTCGGGATTAAGAGTTCTTCTTTTTATTTCTTGCTATTAATGTTTAGAAACTATGAGGATGTATGATTAATGCAGGTAGCGTGACTTTGATATAGGACAAAGTAGCATTAATTGTATGATATACATTATTTTTAAAACAACTACATTGTCTTCATCTTGCATAATTATCTCTTTGTTGCTGTTAATCAGGATTTCCCAAAGTGGCACACAATAAAAAGCATTAAGGTTTATGTCAGCAGATCCAAATCTGGAATCAAATCTATCTGTACCATCAGGTGCCCATTAGGCCAGTGGAATTGCACATTAAAGACACTCAGACAATACAGACGGTTTTCTCTTGCAGTAACAGGGAGAAAGGAGAAATTGGAGCTCTTGGGCACTGAAAACATACGTAGGAAAAGACGGTTCCTGCCCAATCCATTACARGGAAGTGAACAGAGGGAAAAAGAGATGAAATGTTCACCCACTGATGTTTTTGACCAGTGCTCTAGCAAATTTTCAGAGTATCCTGCCAGCCTGAAAATATCCTCAAGATTTTTCTCACTCAAATTTTAGCCACAACGTTGTTCTCTGTGAAATTTTAAAATAAAGAATTCAGGTGCCACTGCACAGAAGGGGCTTCGGGGAGGGGGGGCAGCTGCTGCTGGTTGCTAGCAGGGCTGGGCAGTTCTTGTGTGACGCGTCTCGTGCCAGCACGGGGACAGCAGTGGCCACTGCCCCACTTCCACATGCGAGAGATGGGACGAGTATGGAGCAGAGAGGTCCCAGAGAAGGGCAGAGCCAAGGTCAAGGGGTGCAGAAGACCACCAGATGATTGAGGTAGCCTGAGGAACTGCTGCTCCAGTGCCACCGAGCAGGGCTTGGCCGTTGCTCCRGGGACAAGACCCATTTCCTAGAGGAAGAATGAACTGGATGCTGACGTCCACGTGGACGCACCTGGAGCTGGTGTGCAAGGTGTGAGTATAATCAAAGCTCACCAACTGTAGAAGTTTAAATGGCTTTATAGCAAAATGTTTTCTGTGTACGCTACGAGCTCCACTGACCATCTTCATGATGGAGCTAGGTGGGAAGGTTTTCCAAGAAGCATATTTCAAGGCGGCAGCAACACACAGGCTTTGGGCTTTCCTTTCTCTCCTGTTCTCYCCCCACCTTTTCCTTCTTTCTCCCTTTCTTTCTCCTTGTTTCTTTTTAAGAAAAGATAAAAAGAACGACAAGGGACCATGCGATCTGCACACCATGCCAACTGCCTCTCCGCTGCCCACCTGCCCTGCCTGTTGCTTTTGTGAGAAACACTTTTGATGGGGTGGAAGGAGAATCTGAGTGGCCTTTTCCATCGCTTCAGCCACACGAGCCCCCTGCAAATGCTGGGCTGCGTTTCCCTTAGAGTGAACAGGAGGAGGAAGGCAGCAAGTGCTGGCCTTGTCCTTCTGCAGATGTTCTGCAGACCCAAAGGCCATGCGAGGAGGGTGCAAAGCATGCAGTGAGGCAGGGCAAGGGCACGACACAGCAGGGCTAAGACAAGACGAAGAGCTTTTAAAAAAGCAGGAAGGCACATCAGGCCAAAGGAGAAAATGAGCCTGGAGCAGTGAAGTAAGAATGATAATGCCAAGCACTTATGTTCAAAGCACTGTACAAATATTAACTAATTAATCCTCAAAGCCCGCTCTGGAGTAGATAAGCAAGTGTTATTATCCCCTTCTTGACGGGAAATCTGAGGCAGCAAGGTTAAGTGTCACGTCCAAGGCTACAGAGAAAGGCTTTAGAAGATGTTTTTAAGGGCACAAACACTCCAAACCCAGTCCTGTGCTTACTCCAAGAGTTGAAGCCATGCTGGCAGTCAGTTAACAGCAGGCAGCAAAAAGAAAGGGTCTGAAGAGGAGCCACCATCTTGGAGAAAGCCTAAACACTTCTGCAATCACCTTATTATACAATTTTCACTCTTAGCACTCACAGTCTGGAGCAGCCTTTTAACGTGGCCAAAGATGATCTGGTAAAAGACCAGGAGGAAAAGAGCCAGATGTTGCCTGGGGTCACACTTGACGGCTCCCATCCACCACCTCTCCTTGCTGTCACCTTGAGCGTGTTCAGTTCCTCCTGCAAGTCTGTGAAAGTAATGGTTGTGATTAGCTTAAAGATAAACCGGGAAGGAAAATGAATAAATAAATAAAGTTGAGTTGATAACAAATTAAGAAAGAGGCTAAGTCTGACTCACCCATAACGCTTTTGGAGGTTGTGGCCCCAAAAGAGGGAGCTCCACCATCTAGGGAAGCATAAGAGTTGTGTTTCTCATGAAATTCCAACCACCTTGTGCAGGTTTCCCAGCAGAAAATCAATTCTTGAGTGTTTTCCATCCGAAGCAAAAGAGGAAGAAGGGGTCTTTCTGGAACCTGACCCAGAAATTAAGTAACAATGGAGCAAGGAACTCCAGTTTGACCCACTCCCCCTGGAACAGGCTTGAGCTGGAAATGTTTCAGGTTTTGGCCAATCTCTCAAAAATAATGAAGATTCAGAAAAAGTGTATATAAAAAGGAGATTAGGAATATGCAGCCAGGAGAACACTTTTCTTACAAAAAAGAGTTTACGGATCAAAAATGTTTACTGTTCACAATATGGATTAGAGTGGGATTTCAGTGTATTCTGGAGGGAGCTGGGGGGAGGGAGCAAGAAAAGGAATTGTCTATGGCCTGTATTTGTTTCTCCGGTTCCTGTACTGACAGCAAAGGACCTTTGATTGTAAGATGAATTGTGGAGCGGGAGTTGCGGCTCTGTTTTTGGACATCGGTATTTTTCACTAGCGCTTTTGACTTCAGGGAGCCCTTTCAAAGACGAGAATAGTGAGGTGGATGCAGAGCTCCCAGAAACAATAACAGGAACATTTGCCAATTAATCTATCACATACTGTAGCACAATTTACCTTTTACCCTTCCAATTCTGAAGAGTTACTATACAATTCAAATATCAAATTGTTACTGGATACAGCAAAAATGAGAGGATGTGGGGGTAAAAAAGGGACACATCAATAACAGGACAATGCTTCTAATTTCCCGTACAGCTTGTTATACGTGACCTCGTAGGTAAATCTGGTCGCTATTTTCCCAATACTCCTTTTAAATACCCATTTGCATAACCCCTTCTCAGACAGTCTCACCCACGCTCACTGGGATGCCCTGGGAAGCAGCAGAAGCACTGGGACTGGACGTGCCCCGTGCCCCCCGTCCCCCCTCGCTCCCCGGGCTCTGGCTGCCCCACGCCACACACCCAGGCCAGGCACCATGTGCCTTTTCGCTGTGCCCACCTTCCAACAGCACCAAAAACCTCTTTGGCAGAAGACTTGGAAGACTTGGAAGACTTAGTAGACTTCGTATTCTAAGTTATTATTTAACCCTATCCTTCATTTTCCTTAGCGTTCATAAACATGGGCAAAAAAGAGATGTATTTCCAGGTTTAATGAGCCCTTTATAACTAATTACTGAAGCTTATTAAGTACAGCTTTGGCTTAGGCATTTTATCCCTACCTTTTCTCTACAGTATTCACCAAAATTTGGCTTCCTAAGAGGAACTAATTGAATTTCATGGTTTACACATTACTTGCACACTCTTTTTAATCCCCAGCTCTAGTTTTTCTTTTACAGATTGTCCCGGAAGAAAGCCAAAACATTAACTTTGTATTCATTGTATAAATAAGGGTATTTTTTTAAAATTCTATCTACAGACACACACGCACACTGGGTTGGAGCCTYTTCTAATTCTTCAGTGCACTGGTGCAACTCTATTAAATCAGCAGCCACACGCCAGTACGGAAACTAATGTAAGATCTTCTAGAGGTGATTATGGACAAACAGAATCCCATCAGCCAGATATTTACAAGCTTTCAGGGAAATTGGCTTCCACCTAAACATTTGGCTTGTTCTTTTTTAATAGCAAATTTTGGGTGAGTTAACTGTTCAGTGCACTTTGGAAAGCTTTCCTCCTCCAACTCCTTCCTTGCGATCTCCTCAAAGAAGCTGACAGATCCAACCRATGTCTTTGTAGCTAGAGACAGCATCCCCTCCCAAATGCTGGGGGGAGTCCTGGGTGTCAAAGGGAATTTGTCTTTAATATCAGGACAATCAATATCTCACCTTAAACTTGTGCTCCTGTAAGTACTTTCTTAACATCTGTTTTAGCGTCTTGTATTGTCCAGGCAAAACCCCACCCAAGCAAGGGGACCAAGAATAGTGTAATATAACAGCTATCCGCATTAAATGTGGATATTTGTATATCGTGAAGCACACGGCTTGTGCTTGCAAGTGTATTTTTAAGGCACGGTGAGGGAAGACACAAGCTGCAGTSCAGCTATTGGAAGAAGCAGCAGAGCAAGAAGGAATGTTCCAGGCAAATTTTTAGTAAATATGTGTGCAATGAAGTGGTTCCAGCCCAAGACATTTTTAGCAAGGCATGCTGCTTGATCTTTACCACAACGTTTCCTACAGAAACAGTGTGAGGAAGCTTGCCCGGACTTTCCAGAGGGGCTGGGGAATGGAGATGACCTACTGAAAAGTTCAAGTAACAATTTCCAACACAACTGGAAACTTTTCCAGTGATCTTCCTCTCTTTTGTTAACTGTATCTTAAAGACTAGAAAAGGGGTCTCCAAATGTTATGAATGTTATTAAAAAGCCATCTAGAGTTCACATTATTAAAAGTCTTAAGGAGAAAAACGTTAAAAGAAACAACCCTCTCTTCAGGGATAACACAGCTCGCTCACTTAAACTGCAAAATCGTAACATAGAATTAAATTCTAGTTACAACAATATATTCGTTTGTTTGGTTGTTTTTTTTTTCACAAGGGCAGCCTGTGGTCTGGTGTTGTGCAAATCAGCTTTCCCAGTGCAAATGAAAGCCAATCACCACAGCCACTATTGGCAGAAAAAAATAGTCTCAGAAATTTTTTAACACGTGCAAAATAACATTTTTCTATCTAGCCCTGCCTGAATAGCTGAGATAGATACACCACAATTCAAAAATAAATTTCAAAGCAAACAAACAAAGCTGAAGCAGCTATTCAGGCCTGGGAAAAATCAGCACTTCCAGTTAGATCTTGGCAAACGTGGAAGCAACAGAAGCTGAAGTCTCAAAGGAGGGAGTCTCAGGTGACCGCAGAGCTGGGGYGCTACTACCGATCCCACCTCCAGTAAAGGACTTACATGGGATTTAAGAGCATGGGGCTTGTATTTGCCATTTGCCCATGGGTGACTTGTATCCAGAGCGATTGMCAAAACAAATAAATGGGAAAAAAAGAGAAAAAAAATATTCCTCTGCTTTCAATTCTATGAATGCTATGACACTTCTAGGGATAGAAGGTACCATGTTTCCTGGGGAAATAAACTTTTCAAGCGCATGGTGTCCTGGTGTCTCCTTTGCGGACAGGACTCAAAGATTATTATCTTTGATAATCTTGCTCCTGATTATATTGTTTTAATCTGACTGTCATTTTACACCCTGCTGCACAGGGAAAGAGAGAAAAGCTGGAGAGTAAAGACTKATCAACTTTAAGTTTGCTTTCCATCCGTGTGTTATAATAAACAATAACGTATGCAGAGAATGCACTGCTAAAATTGGGTCCYGTGTTACAAATTTGATTCTCCAAGAATTGTTCTAAGGTTAATTTAAATAATATACTTCAAAAACAAATAATCCAACAMATTTTATTTTTAATACTATGTTATAAACATACTCTGATACGTTATGAAAGTTGCAAATAAAATATGCTTTCGTTTGCACTTACAGTCTTAAGTTAAATTAAAGCATCAACTTTAATTAATTAAAAAACAACTCATTGCTCTCACTGCCTGATCTGTTTGGGGCAGGCAGCAATGATTTTGCCTAATCTTCTCACTCAATATCAATTCCATCTCTGAAGAAAAAACAAGGTGTGTGCACTAAAAAGTATTGCAGAGAAGCAGAAAGAAATGTTCCTTGAAATACTTTAAGTGCTCTATAGAGCTAAGAAGATTTGAGACACAGCAAAGGGAACAGTTTAGCCCAAACCCTGCCTTCCACATAGATAATTCACCCCAAAAGTGCATAGCAAGAAAACATGGTTGTAATTAATGGGGTTTGTGAAAGGGGTTCGGTGCGGAGGGCAGCAGCCYGTGCGATGTTGAGCTATACATTTTTACATACTCTACAGATCCACGTCTCCAAGTGTGAAAAGTRCATAATGGAAGAATAAAACTTTATTAAATATGGCCTTAGGCAGTAGYGCAAGGTTCACTGAGTGGCTTAATCGTGCTTATTCCGAAGAGCGGGTGAGTTGGAGAGGCCTAAGATCAGCCACAAACAGAGTTTTTCCTGTCTCACACAGGGTCATTTAGAGGCAGTTTCAATGGTCCCGTTAAGGACCGTCCATATGTTCGGCCGTCTCCTGGTGCTGGAGACACACAAGGTGAGGTACCATACCYGGCCTTCCCTGGCTACATCTCCAGCTGAGAGAAGTATGAATTTGACAGTCAGGAACAACACCAAAGCCAATAATTCTTGATAAAAGACAGATTTTATGCATTCAAATGCTGTAAGGAACTAACGCAATGACACCCTGCCAGGTGCTGGCCAGCATCCCCTTGCGAGGCTTCGTTGCTTACCACGCGCTCGGCAGCCGAGGGATGGGGCTCTGCTCATCCAAGACATGGGCAGTTTGCTTGACTAGAAAACATCTCTGCTCTGTTTTCTTCTTTTTCAACTCCCATCTTTGGTACAGTTACAGAACCAAAATGAAATATAATGGTAAAAGAAGCCCATAAAAAGGCAGCTTTGCTCCCTGATGACAAAAGGCCAGAAAGCGCTGCCCATTCAGACCTCTCTTGTCTGCTCCTGTAGGACAAGACAGCCTTAATCATTGCCTTAGAAAGGATAAAATAGTCACCAAAGCTTTTCCTAGAGGTGGGAAATAAAGTAGATTAGAAACCTCAGAAAAGTGTTGTTTTCACTGTGTGAAACCCACTATATTCAAAAGAGTTTTTTTTTAAAAAAGCAGCAAAATATTCTGATGTAGTTTCTTCTATCCCTAAGAATAAGCAACRAAATAAAAAACCAAACCCCAAACCAAACCAAAAAACCCAAAATCAAGCTGAGCTTCATTGCTGCTTTGTATCCAAGTAGTAATGAAGCACAGAGAAGGGCATTAGGAGGGGGAGAGCCAGTTCAGGAACAGCGTGGGGCCGCAGCCTTCTCCCCCCCATCTTCCCCCCACCCTCCCCTGCACCAAGGTGTAAGACGTGATCTCARTTTTGTAGCAATGAAGGAGGAAAGKYTTTTTTTTAAATAGCTTTGTAGCACTTAGGGATTGCTGATACCAATATCCTACTATGAACCTCTGCCACGTCCCCCCCTTCACTAAGGCAACCTTTCATTAATTTAGAAAGTGTAAGCTCATTAAGCAATTCTGTTCCAAAGTTTCTGTAGTTGAAAAGCCAGCGAATTTCCCCAGGTTCTCAAAACCCTTTTCAAAAAAAGCCAAGTTACTCTATATTCCTCTTTAAACAAATAAGGTTAGCTACCCTTTTGCCATTCACAATTCAACATTCACACTAAATTAATTTTTCCAAAAGTAATTCAAATAAAAGCTTTGCTGCTGTTACCCTTTTCAGAGCTACAAGATTGAATAAGGCATCTGAATAAAATTGTGTATTACAGCCTTCTTTAATATTTAAGCATGACATTCATTGATTTGTTTCTTGTTTTCTGCAAACCTTGACAACATGATAAAATAAATCATAAGAAGAAAATATAGTGGTAACATCTTTTATGGACTTCACATAGTCATCAATCTCAAGCTGTGAGTGAATTATCAGTGCAGCAAAAAGATCTATGTTTTAAGAGCTCCAATAGCACACTAGCTAGAGGTTTTTCACAAGCAAACTCAAGGCGAGTGACTGATAAGCATCATTATTGTTTTCTGAGAGTCTAGTTTATAGTGTGTTGTGGAGGTGTTGGCATATATGTTTCAGAAGGAAAGGTTTGATCAATTCTAAGTAGACATCTACTAACATATAAAAAATATAACAAGGGTTCCTGCTGAGCAGTATTAAAGTACCTATTGCACCATGTCAGCATGACAGGCCCCATGTTGTGTTTTTGATTATATTTAATATAGAATTAACCTTTCTTAATGTAACATATTGTGCATGCAACGCGAGTGAAAAATATTTATTTTGACCAAAACAAATATCATCCTTATTTAGGTTTTAAGAAATACTTCTTTATTTTCAATTTATAAAACTTCCCATCATAAAATCRTCGGAGCCCCGAACTGACAGGAAGGAATAAAAGCTTTTTTCCCCCTGCAGTTTGTGAGCCATAGAGAGAGGAAGCCATTCGGGGCATCGGGAGCAGCCTGGAACAACAACCGTGGGGCAGCGAACGGGGAAGGGAGGACTGCRGGTAGTACCGCTTTAGAAACCGGTARTTCGGGAAAATGCAAGGAGAGATCYCRCCGGCCATACCAGAAAGACACAGACCCCCGCGTCGCCGCGCGGGCAGTTTCGGAGGTCAGGGSGGCGATGGGGAGGCACGTACCCGCAAAGTGGGATCCTTCTGCGCGGGAAATAATAGGACTGAGGGGACGGTCTGGAGTAATCAGAGGCTGCGGAGAGAAATGTGGAAATAGCGAATTAATTCAATGGGATAAGCCAGCTCACTTGCAGGAGCTGACACTGCTGCATAATGAGGTTATGTAAAGGTATCATCGTTTTGCTGTGAAAAATGCCACTCCTGAAAGTAACTCTTTCAACAGACTTACAAATGTTTTATATCTGGTAAATGGGCTAATGAAAGCTTTAGGTTTAGAAAGCAGTAGCCTAGGGATTGTAAGAGTAAATATTAAGATGTTTTCTGACAAGCTGAATATATGTGGTTTCCCACAAAATCCCACAGTGCTTTGCACTCCATAAATATCACTCCTCTTCCCTCACAACTTTTACTATATGAAATATGATGCCGCGGTCCACTAAAACATAGCTGTACTTTCATTGGGCTTGAATCTCCGGCACACATTTATTTACATAGGTTGAACACTATTCATCACCCTCGTAATTAATGCAGTCAATCGTGAGGGTGTGAAGTATTTCCTTTGCCATCCCCTGGTGAAGCAGGACACTGTACTTCTCACAGAAACGACCGCTGCAATCTCCTCTATTAAAAAAAAAATGGCTTTTAGAGGCCTTTGTACTTTTACGTTGATCATAGCTAGCCAAATTCATTGGGTCAAATCTTCAAACAAATTTACAGGGCAATATAAAAGATAATTCGTGGCCGGATTTGGTTAGGCAGGGATGCTCTGAATTATTTATATTCCAGGGTGAAATTACTTTAGGGCTCAGTCCTGCAGGCTCTAGCTGGGCAATGCTATGGACTGGAGGAGGAGACACGTTGACTTTCTCCATGTGATTAAAGACTGGGGAAGAACCGCAAAAAGGTAAGTATTGCTTACATCCATTTTCTTCTTTTATTAAAGAAGCTGCCTAAAAGTTAAGCTTGAAGCGGTGCTCCGGCTAGGTTTCCTAGGGTTATCAGAGCAAGGCCTGCTCAGTAGCAAAATTCAGAATCTCAAATGACGTCCAAGCTCTGCAAAATGCTTAACTTGGTAAGTAGGGAGATTTTCTTGTAAATTCAATTTTTCTTGTAATTCAATACTGCACCAGAGGTCTCACTTGATGGAAAAGAGCCTCTGTGCTACTGGAGTGTTTTAGAAATATGTAAATATTATACCTAAGCTACCCCTGTTAATTAAATATGGCACTTTACACAAGCATATTGTTTCCAGTCTCAATGTTCTGGCTTAAATCCATCATCAGTAATTATGTTCTGTCCTTTTAAATTCTTTGCTGGTTTAATTAGTTAAATTATTCTSCTTCACTTCCTGTCCCAAATTTCCACGCAGTGCTGGTGACCCGTCCCGCTGGCTCCTGCGTTTGTTTTATCCACCCGTAGCGGTAGTGGCATCATCGCTCATCCGGGGGAGGTGGCAACTCCGCCAGTGATGCCATGGCTCCCGAGTCCTGCTGCTGGGTTATCGCAATTTACTGAACAAGTAATAACCGCATATCTTTACAYGTCTYACATGTTTTTCAACATAATTTTATRTCATCTGTGTTTTCCTCAAATGTCTGTAATTCATAATGAAGGTAATTCATAGTGTTAAACCCGGAAAATTCCCAACTCTCATCATACCTAGTTTAGATGAAGGAACTAATGACCTGACAGAAGTAAGCAAAAAGATCTTCGAAACCATCAGGTAATGCAAAAGAAGCATAAGAAATTAATATCTGTTAAATCTAAGAATGTTTAACCAAAAGAGCACKCTCAAGGCACTGGACAGTTCAGAAGATCCAGGTCTGCTAATCTAAGAGCTCAACATGATTAACTTCCAGTTATTCGGAAATTAAATTAAAATGGGTAAACTGTCTTGGTCCAGGTCTTAGGAACACGTGACATCACCACAGACGAGACAGACTCTGTTCGACTCCGAGAGGGGTCCTACTGTTAATGAAGATAAAGCCTTGTCCTACTGGGACAAGGTAGGAAGGGAGTGAGCTGCAGTTTAATATACTTATCCTATGAATATTTCTATAAAATCTGTTCAAGTTTTTTAGTAAAACATAGTATTGAATAGAAATGGAATATTTATTTTCAATACCAGCTTTTAGCTACCAAGATTCTATTAAAATTATACTGGAGAAAAAAATTAAAGATATGTATCTTGCTAATAAAAATGCACTTTCGTGATAGATGTTGCGGAAGCAGAACCTCCTATAAATTAGGTCACTTCTACAGTAAACCATCTTCTGAACTCCTTTGTRAGAATTATGTAGGAAACAGCTTTTCTTTTCAAATCTTAATATAAAACTTGGAAAAAGAACAAGTATTCTACCTTATTCACATTCATAAAAATAATCATAATGTAGCATCAATATTCACTTAATAAAGAGACCATTTACACTGCTGGTCTACTGTTCTTTTGTTTGCCAGGGTTGATTTTTTTTTTTTAAATCATATGGAAGAGTTAGTGCAGCAACATCTGTGACTTGTCAGTCATTTAATTAACCAAAGAAAAGCTAGCTATTCATTTTATTTCTGTATATGTTAATGCTAAAAACTAATAGAAAACAGCTAGTAAATTGTCCTCTGCATATATTGGACACAGCAACAATTACTCTGGCAGAGAAGATATAATAAAAGAGGAAATTTTAATAGTATTCTTATTCTATTTATTCTCAGGGGCTTCTGTTTCAAGGTACTGTAGAAATTAACAATTATTTCTTTTCATTGTTTTTGATGATCTTTTTCTATTATGGCCCTATCCAACTTAAAATAAAATATAATTTGAACTTTCGTTTTTGTATTAAWTTCTATGGCATCTTGAGATTTACTTTCTGGTTGGTTACGGGGAGGTCCTGAGAAGGTTCAGAAAAATAAGCAGGAGCCAGTTCTTTCTGCTGTTCAGACAGCTGGTTAAGGCTTGTCAGTTATTAGTACAATCAAGACAACTCGGCTTAAACTAAGAACTTTCACATAATAAAATAATTTGCTTTTCCAGCGTTCATTTTATTGACAAATATGTCTTTCCCATATTTTCTGAATGTCTGTCATATGGTATGTCTAAATACTTGCTACTGCTCTGCTATATAAAGCAATTAACTGACTTTATACAGCAAATTGTCAAAGGATTTCCCCAGAAAGCTTGGGGAAATCTAACATACGAAACTATTCTCCAATTTATTGACATGCTACGATGGTGAAAAAAGTAGGACATCAATAAACAGCTTTAGCTGGAAAACTGGAATCTGATTATAAGTATTGGGAGCTGGAGACCAGAGTCTCAAAATACATGGCATAGCTTTATTTTAAAATAGATAGGTGCTATATTTTAATGGGGAAAACGCAAGGCTTAGTAAAGTGTAGGCGTGCAGCAATGTGGAGTTTCACATCCAAAGTTTCCCACTGGTCTATTTGAACGGGATCCAGGTTCAGATCCTCATCCCAGACCATTCCCCTGGCTCTGGGAAGCTTAAACACAGCGGAGGGAAAGTACTTTTAGGCTTTTGTGTAGGTACCGATCTCGCCTCTCTTCCAAGGGCACGTCAGTGAGAGCGATGGTGTGAGAGGGAAGCTGGAGCACGGGTCGAAATAAAACAGCTCAGGACTGGCCCGGGGTGGATTCCCCACCCACCAGGAAAGACCTTCTACTTACTGCAGAGTCCAAATTCCCTAAAATTACAGCAGGTTTTGAAATTTTGACCTAAGAAAAGCAGTCRAGGCTTAACCATTTAGGTTTTACAAAGTAGATATTGATTAGGATTGAAATAACCTGCACAAGAAAGTAGATTACATAGTTCAGTGAGTTGTGGATCACCCAAAGGAATCTACAAGTAGCCTGAAATCCCCCAAACATACAAACAGCATATCGGAATGCTAAAAAAMTGCAGTAACAGACTAAAAATAAAGCAAGTCACAGATTCTACAGGATCAACCAGAAAAAGGAAAAATTCCAGAAGAATAAAAGATGGTTTATAGTCATTAAAGAGATATGAGATGTTTCAAGAAGTTAATTTTTTGTAAAGTGAAGAAAAGTTTCCTTCCTGAATCTTACCTTCACTATTTTTTACAGAAACCAGCTTGTGCTGTGACACCAGTGGYACCTCACCTCCGGCGCTGAGGCGACAAGGAAGGACTGCTGAGCTTTGCTGGTTATAACCGTTTTATTAACAAATTGCCTACCTGCACACAGTTCTTACACCTGTGCAACTTCACCTTTTCAACACCTTTTGTTTATCTTTCCTTTCTTGTCACCACTGATCTTTACCCTCAATTTTACCTTATTTTTTGTCTGTAAGCTCTTTTGCTGAGTTTTGTGTTTATTTTTACATCCCATCTGCATGGAAGGAGCAGTAGGGGCTTGATCTTGGTATAATACACACGGCAACAAAGAGGGAAAAAGAGGAGGAAGAAATACCGAAGTGATCTGCAGATCTTCCTTTGCAAGTGTACCTCTTYGGTGAAATGCATTTGAATGTGTCAGGAGCCTGGTGCTCCTGACAATGTATTGTTAATATTCTGGTTATCATGCAAGAAGTCATTGATGAACAAGTTTAAGCAGTGTGCAAACAACATTACCTGCTGAGAAGTGTTAAGGTACCTATCATACCATGTCAACTTGACAGGCCTCACGTTGTGTTTCTGATTATATTTAGTCATATAAAATTAACTTTTCCTAATGTAACGTGTTGGGTATGCAACGTGGACAAAACAATATTTATTTAGGCTAAAACCTATTTGTATTCAGATTTACTAATGAGAATCACAATATGATCAAAATCCCCGACTCATTTAACGCATTTATGGAGTGACAGGACTGGAGTGCCTCAAGCCCTAATCCATGTAATAGGTGATAAAGCAGGAGGGTTTTGCTGATATTCGCGTTGTCCAGCAGTGCCGGCTCCGGGCTCCGCACGGCTCCCGCCTGTCCGCGGCAAGATTGAAGCCGTCTCCGTCTTGCTTGGTACTGTGCTCACGTCCATGTGGATTTTTCAGAGGTATTTAGAGCATTTTTTAGGAAATCACAAAGACTGCTTTCTCCCCATCTTTTTGTCGTCGTCGTCTTCTTTTTTTTTTCTTTTTTTTTCTTCTTTTTTTTCTTCTTTTTTTTCCTTTTTTTTTCTTTATATTTTATTTTTTCTTCAGGTCAGCAATAACATTCATATGCTCCTTGTTACTGTGAGAGATAATATCCCAGTGACACAGGCCAAAGCAAAAACCATAGCAGTGGAGTTGGTAATGCACTCTCTTTGCCTGAATGCAGTGGCTAAACCAGTCTGATGATAGCCATCAAAACAGCTTTGATTAAGTTAAAATAAGAAAAATGTAAAATACTTAAACCAACCAGCAAAAGATATTGGCACTCGCAGGCAGAAGCTTTGGTTTCCTTTGGTTCTTTGCCATTGCAAATTTAAGGTTCAGTGACCCATTCCCACCCCACTGGCTGTTGGGCAAAGGATCAGAATTTATTAATTATTGTAAAAGCTGGGAAGAGGGCCTTCATAATTAAAATCTCAGAATGTAACTCATCATTTTCAACTGTTTTTCAGCTTGCTGTACCTATCTCTGYTGAGATGAAGTTCAACCCTTAGCTTGAAACTGGATTCTTAGAAGAATTCAGCAGGRGGGGAAGAAAAAAAAAAGCTTCAGCCGTTTGACTGTGCAGAGGATGGGGAGGTAAGAAGGAGGGTAATTACCCAATTCGATAAAAGGGGGGGACACAAAAATGCCTTTTTTATTGATGCTCATACCACCAAAAGTGTTGAGGCTTAAAAGCTGAAATTTGGCATGGAATGACTCCTAAGCCTTATATTAGAGGAAACAAAATGACTGATTTACAGGCACTTGAAAATTGCTTCCCATACTAGCTCATTAATGGCTAAATTGTGCTTAGTCCTTATGCAGCAACACTCCGTTGGCGCAGGCCGTCCTSCCACGCCGCCCCTCCGAATTTTCAGCACCACCCAGGGCCACGATCAAACTCATAATTATTAARAAAAAAAAAATGTAAATACATTACAAGAATATTATTAATGCGAGATGTAGGCAGCATAAGTGAGCCTGGTAGTCGATGAGGGGCTATGGCAGATAACATTTTTCTTTATGGCCAAGACCTCCAGCACCAGTTTTCTAAGAAAAAGTTCTATTTCTTCTAATTGTTGGATTGCAGTGGCAGCAAAATGTCAGGTTTTTGCCACTTGAAATGATTTTGAAATTAAGTAATCCCCAATTTACAAAAGTTTAAACCATTAATGGGAATAAAAGGTTCTGCTGTTAAGTTAAAATGTACTTCATGGATTGAAATCAGCATTCAAAGTGCCGAGAACTTACAACAGCGGCGACATACAAGTTTGTGTTTTGTGGTTTTGCGTTACTGCGTACAGCTCTGCRTTCAGCGTGGCTTGTGATGTTGCATGGAACGGGCTAGAAATGAAATCCATGCCTAATGCGCTTAACTTCCGAAGTCAAATGAAAAAGCACAYGCTTTCTGCAGTCACCGCTACCCTGCATCAGCTGTGTGCTGCCGAGGAGCGTACACGTGCAAGGTGCGCCATTTTGTTCAGGGCAGACAAAACTGCTTATTTTAACATATAATGGCTCTAATTTGCCCCAAATAGAAGCATATCTGAACAGGGGAAGGGAAGG
>JASVER010000017.1:12944464-12959495 GCA_030449065.1 Oceanodroma leucorhoa
AAAGGAAAAGGAAAAGGAAAAGGAAAAGGAAAAGGAAAACAATAACAAAAAGGAAAAGGAAAAGGAAAAGGAAAGGGAAAAATGAGAATAAATTCTCCATTAAAAAATATCAAGAAGAGAAACCGGTAACAGTACTGCAGGCAGTCAGTGCTGAGGAGCACTTGGCTTTTCCGCAGGGCTTGACGAGAGCATCTCTCCCCTGCCCTGMGGTAACTTGGGTGCTCTGAGCTTGGACCTCTCCGGATCAAAGTACCAATCAGTTTGGTTTAGTTTTGCAATGTTACGTGTTTTATGTTAAAGAAAAAGCATTAAATATTCAAAACTTTGCAAAGTGGATTTTAGAAGTCCATAATCAGTGAAACGGACACTTTCTGCAAAGTTACCTATTTCTAGACTTGAAAACAGAACTATGCAAATTAGAGTGTTGTGACTAATATTGGGACAGGTGTATGGTGAGAGCAGAGATCTTCATTAYCTATCCTAACAGCTCACCAGGAGAGATACCATGGTTATGTTGTGATCCTGATTCCAGTCATAAGGAAAAAGATGAAGATGTGACTCAGATTCACAAACGAGTAGGAAACTCATACCCTGTGTTACCATATTTAAGTGACCCACTAGTGGGAGTTAGGGCAATATTAATGTATAAGGAAAAGTGTTTGAATTCAGGGCTGCAGGATAATAACAAGCAAATRCCATGGRAGTATTGGCCTCTGTGGTCTCATGCCAGAGAGGGGATGCTTCTAGAGCACCATTTCAAAGGACTTGGCAATTTAGCAAGTCAAATAAATAATTTTTTTGAAACTTTCACATGGGAAGGTAGTGGCTAGGAACCCATCTGCATTCAGCTTACCTTCATCTTTGTTTGGTGTTTAGTGGAAGCATACGAAAACACGCAGCGATATTACCTGTACTAATGTGAACAGAGCTCAATTCACAAGAGAATAGGTGCACAAATGTGGGTGCACACAAGTGTAAGCCCCAATTCGAGAATGTGTCCCTGGTTGCCTGAAGGAAAAAAAAGCCACTCCTGGCAAGTTGAGAATGCATTATTTCAGTATTATAGCTGGGAGATACCAGAGGAATTTTCAGTATCAAATATTTGTACACGGGTCCAATTTATTAACAGCAARTATTGACCATTCAGTTCTTAAATATTTTAAATAATTTATTCTAAAAATTTTGATACCGAAGTAAATTAATGCTAAAGCATTTCTTTGTTTGTGCCAAATCAGTGCTTCCCAGTAGGAAGTTAGTCCATCTTTGCAAGCAAGCTTTCACTCTCAGTAGGCAGTCCATTTCTGTAGAGTGCCATTAAGTTAATTTCAAAAAGAACCAGTAAAGGTATATGGAGCAGGCAGTAATAGCATGGAAAATATCCAAAATTACTAGACCCCAGCAACAGAACTTAGATGCCATTTTCATGCACTAATAATTTGTAGTTTACATATTGAAGGTAACTATAAACTGACTACTTCCTTGGTTAAGTCTTGCAGGTAATTGCAAATATGTTGTTACTGCTGTACCTTTCCCCATCTGAGAACAGCATCTCTAGGAATAGGAACAGAAAGCACAATTTCCACGTTATTATCAAGAAGTGATATAGAGTTTCTGTGTCACCAAGAATACTGAATTTACTTGTGATCAAACGATAAAAGTGAAGCAATTTTTAAGATAGATTTTATAACTAGAAATTGTAACATTCTGCATACTATTGTCTTTGATTTAWGTCAAATCTTGTCTTAATAATGCATATTTGATGAATATCCTTAAGCACACACATGGAAAATTACAGGTGTCAAATCAGAAAAATCTTTCAGAACTACCCTTTATTTTGGCTGAGAAATTTAGTGCACGGAAAGAACAGCATACACAAGACAACATTATTTACTCTTGGGTGTRATCCAAAGTAATTTGTATTAGAAGTGGAACACAGAATTTCCTGTTGYTTCAAAGGTTTTCATGAAGAATTCTGTATTTTCACATTACTGCAGCCCCAAGAGCTGCTGGTTGGATTGCTTTCATGTGAAAACCTGTTGCAGCAAGTAGGCTGGATTTAAACAGAAATTAAACAAGGCGGACTTTCATTACCCCTGCGGCTACCAATAGCCTAGTGCTCGAACCACTGGCACTGTTCAATCTGGTAGTGGTGGTGGACTTTCAGACCACGTGCCCAGCAGTTTTGCTCCAGCGAAGCCAGGGAAGAGCCAGCTGCCTTGGAAGGTGAAGGGAGGACCTGGTCCCATCTGGTTAAAGCCAAAGGAAAGGCTCCTGCTGGTTTCACTGCTCTTTGCATCAAGATCTACATTCGGGATGAGAGTTTTCTAATCGGGGCTGGTAACAGAAAATCCTGGAGAAGGCTTCCAACCACAAAAGTTCACATACCTCATTTATGCCGATCAGCTGGTGCTTTCTTTGTTCACAGAATCTACATTTCACAGTTCAACTCATAATTTAAGAGTTTTCAAGATTTGAGTCTGCGATGTTCTTTAAACTTATCCATCTATGTCCTGGTGGACATTTMGGGGCCCTGGAACCACTTTTGTTGCAAATCACTTACCTTTGTTGCAAAAAATTACCATGCCTCCTCTAAGGGACCACAGTAATTYTTTTCTGATAGACACAATCATGGATAAAGATCAACAATGAAATGTGTTAAATCTTCATCTTTTGTAGAAGCCATTGGGATCTGGTAAAACAAAAAACTGCCTCAGGACCATTGAAGTGGAATTGCTTGGAATATTTTGAAAGAAAAGTTAGAAATCGTGTAAGAGACTGAGATCACCACTTGCAAAATGAGCAGTTTCCACCCATTTAACTGTAGCCCAGGTTTCACCAGCCGTGCCAAGTGGAGATCTTACAGTTGGCGTAACAGGCAGGTGGTGGTAATTGCAATGTCAGGCCAGCTCGCCTGCTAGGAATATTACAAACTCAATTTTTGTCATGAGACCAGAAGCCAGCACAACAAATTAGGAAATGTGGTCTGTGAACCACAGGAGAGCATTGCTTCCCTCAAAAAAGACATCCAGTGAGAAGATTATTCAGTGAGAAGAGAGGATATTAATAAACCAATCCATGTGACCRTTGACCATCTAAGGAGAGTTCACAACAAAAGGCACTTTTTGCCCAATATCCTAATAARCTCGATACATTGACTTGCAAAAGGGGGCAAAAGGTTTATATCAAGGACCTCAATCTGAGTGACTCTCTTTGTTCACCTTCCCACCTAGCAGCCTTGGTGCTGCTCAGTAGGTCTGGGCATCACAGGGAAGTTAAGGGCTTTTGACTTTTGGAGGTACCTAGCCTCTGTATCTAAAGCCCGGTTAAAGAAAAGCTCACTCTTTTCCAAAACTAAGGAAAGGGCTTTTTGCAGCTGGACGCTGAACACGGACTCATTCCCTCTTCCGTGAAGGCAAGGAAAGGTGTCCCTGTGCCTTCACTGACCCCCCCCGACYCTGCTCTCCCCCAGCTCCCGCTGCCTCTCCCCAGGGCACGGGGAGGGTAAAAGGATGTAAAGACTGAGAACAGAAGCACTAAGTCATAACCCTCCCATAGGGATGCCCTGTAGGCAGCGGAGGAAATGTAGTAAGTACAACTAAAATTGGATTTAATAATTGCCGCTAATAAAGGGGCGAGCGCGTACAGCCAGTTACTATGCTGTCGGCAAAATGAATTGCTCAAGGCGCATTAACAGTATATTAGTTAACACATACACAGTGAGTAAATTGTAATTAAACTAACTAAATAGTAAATATGTAGACTAAGTATGACAATTGCTCCTTCCAAAAATCCTTTACATACTAGTGATAAYCAGTGATTTACACAATTTAAACAAAAAATCAAAACTATCGCATATATCTTTTAGTCTTTAAAATGTTTTTTATTTTTTTTATTTTTTCTGTTGGTAAATGAAAGAATGATGTCATACAGCAGCATTAAGTACGATTAAACAGACCATAACTAACATTAGCTGCATAAATTATACATAAGCTGACACTTTTATGCACTTTATGAAGAATTGCTTCATGGGTTATGCAATCTTTTCCAAAACAAGTTCCAAAGAATAACATCACTAGTTATGTTTCATAGCTACAAATTGGTAACTGAATTAACATTCATTTATTAAGTTTACATGGAGAACTCCTCTAATTCAAGTGCTTGCAGATTATAATTTATTTTTATCTGAGGTATAATTTTTCATATCTTGTTTTTGCCAAAGTCAATATAACCTGAGCCAAACTCTGTTTCCAGTTCTCCATTTGTACCCTCCYGTTCTTGGCTACTTACCTAGATGAGTCTTTTCTAGCTGGGAAGGTAAATAAATGAGCCTGGTTCACCAAACAAGTCTTGCAA
The DNA here is from genome assembly GCA_030449065.1 of Oceanodroma leucorhoa. NCBI lineage: Eukaryota > Metazoa > Chordata > Aves > Procellariiformes > Oceanodroma > Oceanodroma leucorhoa. The sequence goes on from JASVER010000017.1 coordinate 12,948,818, forward strand.
AATTCTGATTTTCAGACTATGATTCCTGAGTTAATATTGACAGCTTTAGGATGCTACTCTTGCAACTTTAAAAAAAACATAGAAAAGAGAATCACTTTTGCACATATGGAAGTTGAGCAACTTATCTATCAGGAGGGAGAGGTTGAATACAGTACTTTTTAATAATCTGTTTTATTTCTCCTATCCCAATATAATTTGCAAGTCAAATACTGGAGCAGGTGTTGAGTGGGACAATATGRAAAGACTCTTTTCTATGAATAGGCTCCGTGAAAGTACCAAAAAGTACTTGCCTTCTGGGACACAGGTTGCTGTAGCTCTTGAGARGTTTACACTAGCACAGAAGAGATTATAAGAGAACGGTGTAATGTAATATTAATAAACAGGAAAAAGAAAGTGAGTGAGGAGAACATAGATAAAGAGATAAAAGAGCAGTAGACAGGATAACAGATGTTGTGGTGGACCTTGTAGAAACCAGAAGACAATTAGGGAAGAAGGAACCACTGGGGTAACCAAGGGACTTGCTGCAGGCACGACGGTCAGATTTAGGTAAGGATTCAACAGTTTAATGATAAGAGAGAAACATTACTGTGAGTGACTTTTGTGGGAACCTTTGCATTCCTGGCTCAAAAAGAATTAAAAGAGCTCCTCACTAAATAGAGGGTGAAACAATAGGAGGTGACACAAATATGTATTCGTCCTTGATAGGTGTTTAAAGATTTTATGGAACTAGTCATAGAAAATAACCTCAGATCGAGTTGATTCATTTCAAATTAAATGGAAAGACAAATAAAGTCATGTAAGTTTAGATTTCCTATYGCAAAAGGGGAAATGTTATTAAACGGCAAGGCATGAAGTTAGCTGCAGAGATCAKAGACCAGGAGGTTACACCACCTACACCATTGGCAAGGTGGACAGGTTCGGTGGAGTGGCATAGGGACAGGGCCACCCCTGAGGCAGTGGAACCCATGGGTCCTACGAGGTACAGACACAGATTGTTCTGATGCAAGATTATACAATCAGTCGTATTGAACAATCCTTCCCTGCACAGGGCTGTACARTCCATTTTCTACTTGTTCCAGAGTGTTCCAGATGCTTTATCTTGTCAAACTCTAAATTAGAATCATAGAATCATAGAATAGTTTGGGTGGGAAGGGACCTTTAAAGGCCATCTAGTCCAACCCCCTGCAATGAGCAGGGACACCTTCAACTAGATCAGGTTGCTCAGAGCCACGTCCAACCTGACCTTGAATGTTCCCAGGGATGGGGCATCTACCACCTCTCTGGGCAACCTGTGCCAGTGTTCCACCACCCTCATTGCAAAAAATTTCTTCCTTATATCTAGTCTAAATCTCCCCTCTTTTAGTTTAAAACCATTCCCCCTCGTCCTGTCACAACGGGCCCTGCTAAAAAGTTTGCCACCACCTTTTTGGCAGCCATCAAATTGGAGGAAAAGAAAGTATTATAGAATAAATCCATCCTATCTCATTGCAAAAGCACTTAACCAATATTTTTTTCTTTGTCTGTGAGTCTATCTAACCATATTTCATGTGTCTACGTGCTGATTTCTGAATGCATTGAACAAGGTTAGAGCAAGTGAGACCAAGGTGCAGAAATAACCAGGTGAGGTTCTTTGACCTGTGGCATGCAGGAAGCCAGGCTGTATAACCAGGAATGATTGAACTCTTTGGATCTATTAAATCTGTTAAACATGGCTGAAGTTTGAACTTCACTCATAAAATCATTAGAGAGTATGTCTTGCACGGATTGAAGGGAGAGGGAAATGAAATATATAAAAAAGCCATCATGACTGAAATTATTCTTTAACCTCCATAGCCTTTAAAGTTTTTCACAAAGCCTAATGATACCTTGTCATTTTTCTTATTTAATGCACATTTGTTCAGATTGGCCTGGCCAGGGAGGTCCAGATTCTTCCCAGACAATTTCCATAAACGGGATAAGGATGTTTCAGTCAAATCCAAGCAGCCTTCTCCTGAGCAATGTACTTAACATTAGGGAAAGATGAAATTTGCAAGTTTAGAAGACTTCATTTTTAAAAATACCTAGCTCAGCCTAAAAAAGATGGACTTTTATATAAAAAAGTTGATCTCTTGCCTTCTTTCTGTTGATTTTTACCCTACCTTCTTTCCATCACAAAATCAGAGCTGTCACAGTAAAGATGTGTTGATGCCTTTTAGGCTGTTGCTGGAGAAAATAATTATAAACCTGCCGAATACCACAAAAAGTTGAATTTAACTATTCTGCTTCTCTATTTCACTAATTCGGGGTTGAACTTCAAAACCTTGTGGGACTATTTATAGAAGGCAGTGGGAATTTTTTTCCTTCAAAGAGAAAACCAAGGGAGTAAAATATAACAAAGTTATGTTGAGAGGACTTCAAGATATGAGATGGAAAAAGCTATATAATACTGATCCAGAAATAAGTACTTATTAAAAGGGTGTTTGGGATTCTTTTTTTTTTTTTTTTTTTTTTTTTTTTTTTTTTTTTCTTGTAGCTGCCGTCTAATCCAATGGATTAGATCATCCAGGGCTCTAAATGAAACACAGAAATTCCTCTCTTTGTCAGCACTGGAGAACATACCATGCGGGGTCCCAGCTGGGTCTGTCCTGGATCCGATGCTATTCAATATTTGATTAACAACTTGGATGACAGAATAGAGAGTATACTTTGGATGACACCAAACTGGGAATGATCRCAAGTATTAAAATTCCAAATTATTTTGGAGCAAGCATCCTAATGATGACATTTAATAAARCTGAGTGTCAGGCACTATATATAGGAAGAAAAATCAAATCCACACAAATACAATGGCGGAAGTATGCAGAAAGTGACCTGGAGGCTACAGAAGACCTCAGAGTGTTTATGAGTCCACAAACACAGTGCTGTTACAAAATGGCAAATAACTTTCTGGGATCTCTGCAGAGCACCATTAAAGCCTTAAAAAAATTAAAATGTCCATTTCTTGGCATTAGTCTTTAAAAAAGAGATGACGAAAAACTGGAAAAAAGTGTAGAGGAAAATAATAAGAAATTATAAACATTTTAGAAAAGTTATGATGAGTTTGCTTAGTCTAGAAAGAGGAAGGACACAATAATATTTTTATTTTAAATATACTTAYGCACGTATGTATGAAAGCATATATTTAGTCATTATTTTAAATAAGGTGGCAACCATTTTTTTTCCATGTCCAAACAGGGCTGGACAARAAGTAACAGGTTTTAACTTGCAGGAAGAGAGATTTTCTATCTGAAAGGATAATTAGGCACTGGAGCAAATTACCAAGGGAGGTTGTGAAACTCACTGGCAATTTTTAAGAACAGATTAGACATACATCTGCCAACACTCATGTAATTTTAGTTGGTCCAGGTCCAGGGCACAGAAGGAAAAGGGCCCAGATCCATCTTGCCTGATGGGAGAGACACCTAACTCTGGGAACTGACCGTCCTGGGAACCTCCGAAGGGCCATTTGAAGGGCAGAGGTGCTAACTTCTACATACTGCACAGCCAGAGGTGACCGCATTCCTCGTCTGCTTGCTGGAGTCAGCTGGAATCAATCTGGACATGGGTATCTTCCAGCACGGGATCCAGCTTAACGTCCCCYCCACCCCACCAGCTTCTCAGGGCTTCTCTATATATTGAATCATATATCCTGAATGGGAATTGACCCCTAACACAGAGTGTAAGGTGGACATCTGTGATATACAGGTCTTATTTTTGCATATGTCCTTTTACTAAAAGCACCACTTCTGCACCCAAAAGCACAAGTCCCAGGCCAGTACAGTCAAATAGGCCACAGTTTAAAAATCAAGACTTTCAGGTTCAATCTCAGCCATCTGTACAATATTTAGCAATCAACTAAAAATAAGGGTATAAAAAATAGAAGTGGTTATATACCTGAAAATAATATGGGTTTTGTCATAGCAGCTGTATCTAGGTACCTACACCATCTATAGTCATCCAGCAACATCACTGCTAAGCAATCCCCGCAGGATCCCTTGGCAGGATGCCACCAAGAAATAGAAATTTTCAAATCCTTCCTCCTTCTTTTATAATTTTGTGTCTACTGCACYGCAACCCAAAAGAGCGTGCATCGGGGGCATATCCCCTAAATAACAGCCTGGGCTTAAAAKGTCTGTCCAGGAATTCTGCCCTTCGCTAACAGACTAAATGCTCCTACACGGCCTCCTCTCTGGCCACGCTCGCGCCCATCTGCTGGGATGGCTTGGTGCCTGGAGCAGGTCGGCGTGCCAGCTTCGCTAGGTCAGGGATGCCAAGCTACGACAGCAGTAGATGGACAACCTGCCTCGCACTGCCATGCTCTCCTTTCCAAAATCAGCCCTCTTCAGCCTGGTTTCGTGCACCGAGGATCAGGTAGCAAACTGAAAGTACCTGAAGGATGGAGAAGGGGAAACATAAAAGGTCTGGGGATATTTGCTCTTTCCAAAAAATCAGGCTTCTAGGAAACATATAAAGCCCATTTGGGATATAAGATATTATAAAAATATTGCCCATAGGAACTCTCTGAAAGCAAACCTTTGGCAGCGTTTCAGTAGCTGCATTAGGCAACTCTTAGGCAAAAGTATTGCTCCCAGCTCTTCCGGGCAAGGRCTCTCATTTGTGGGTGAAGTGCCTCTCTTCCTTCAGGCTAATTAATAAACAAACAGTATCGACAAACAGACCGTATCACCCAGAATGGGGTCAACGCATGGGGGTCCACCACACGCAAAGYTTTTGCACAAAACCTGGTATCTCAGAGCGTGTTTGGACGTGGATTCGGGGGCAACCTCACGTGAGTGAGGTTAGGAAGGGTGAGGTGAACCTCCCTCTGACAAAACCACGTGGGAAAACCTCTGTCCCCGCTGTGAGGTGGGATGGGTGAGAAGGAGGAGCTTTCCTGCCCGGGTCCCTTGTCCCTTCCTCTCCAGAGAGCTCCTGCCAGCCACGAAGCCTCTCAAAACGTGCAGCCACTGCTGGGGCTTATGTGGGATTTCATGGGGGATGGAGGAACAAAAGCATTTTTCCATTAACACCTTTTTTATTTATGGAGAGAAAAACCACGCGTGGTGTAAGTGGTCTTCACCAGTACRGAAAGGGCACTCGGTATCAGCGTGAGTATAAATAGCCCTGGCTGAGAGCACAATAGCTCTGCCTACACTATCAGAAAAGAGAGCCAATAAAGACATTTTGAGATTTCAGAGCATAAATCACTGTCAGGAAGCAAGGCCATGTTTTCTTGGTCTAAACAGCAGGAGTAGTTTAGTGTTCTGCTCCTACACCTGAAAATCAGCTGATTTTACATGTTAAATGCTATCRATAAGAGAAGATTTTAGACTGAAAGAGCAGCTCAGACACTAGAGGTTTTACCTCCAGGACAAAACATGCAAATGTGGGAGTCTTGGAGGAGATGCCAGAGACTGAACAGGCACGTGGGCCAAATTCTGCAACGCATTTATCAGTTGTAGAGGCAGTGCCTCCAYGGGCAACTCTGGAAAGCAGAGTCTTTCCCCCCGCCCAGCCATCTCCTGCATATAAATGAAATGTTTTAGTCTGTCATTCAAAGCTTTTCCACCGGTATTAAAAGCTGATGCACAGTAAAGACAAGTCAAGATGATGAAAAAAAAAAGATATTTTTCTCACTGATGAGAAATTCTAGAAAAGGAGCCGATGCGGTGACATTTTACTGGGTGCTCGTTTGGTCAGGATAATTGGTAGCTGTGAAAGTCACAAAGTTAGGGCTAACTTAATTGAGACAATAAAGAAGAAATGAACCAAAAAGTGCTTGTTCCTCTTCATTGCGATGCTATTGCAAAAGCCTGAGAGAAGTACAGTATCCATTGTCAAGCTATGAGAAATACCCGAAGATTTCCTGGTAAAGAACAAGGGAAAAAATATAAATTTAGAGCAAGAATTGTTATAAATAGTTCCTTGAATGTGTGGTCTGCAGTGACCAAATGAAGATGAAGAGGGCAAGGAAGTAGACACRTTTTAAAAGAACACAGCTCTCCATGTCATGATGCTCTCCTCTGGATGCAGCACCTGCTGCCTTCCCATCCAYGCCACCTCCACGGCACGTCATGCCACTGAAAATCAAACTGAATTTGGTTGGTTATTTCACTGTTGAAAATGGATTGCGTGTAAAATGCCAGCTCATGGCCAGCGTTTGCTCCCTAAGCCAAGGGGAGGCACAGCACGGGTCATCACGTCCCTTCCCATTTGAACTCTAACAACCCTCGCGCTTTCCCCTGGCAGTGACAGCTCTTCTGGAGGATACCGATCTTCCCCCCMMAAAAAAAGCAGAGAATGGTAAATCAAGGCAAGAAAAATCATGCTGAAATAGTGTTGATATCATCTCCAGGAGGGAATGCCTTCCTGAGGAACCATGTCAAAAATGCACCTGGTCTAGGACTACAGGGCACAGGCTATGCTTCGGACCTAAAGACCCCACGTGCGCTTTCTCAGCCATGTAGAAAATTATCCCCAGCAAAGCTGATCACGTATTAAGGACCACACTTCTTGCTGTTTTCAGGAGTCGGCTTGCGGCGCCTGACGTGCGGGAAGGTGGACACGCGGGGAGACAGAACGAGTGTAGATCATTACGGGAACCACCAAGGGCGAATCGGTGAGTGATAGTGCCGTAATGGAAAGCCGGGAGCGTGACAGCGGGGACGCCACTCGTCTGATCTGCAGCTTTGAACGATCCTGCGCAATTTATGGAAACAAACTCATCTAACAATTCGTCATTGATCCCACTTTTGATTCGACCTCTGAACATGTCTGCTTACCTTTTAGATTCACCACCTGTGACAGTCATTGAAAATTAAGGGGACGAGGGAAAGCGTAAACCAACAAAAACTAAATAGGGATTGAATATACCCCTCTGTGTTTCTTGCATCCATATTCATCTTCCCCTGCAATCATCTCCTTTTATACCATCGGTTATTATCTATATTTCCATAGCACAAGAGCTTGAAGSTGGGATCAAAGCTCCACTGTGCCAAACGCTGGCTCAGCACCATCGCAGGAGCCTCGAAGGGGAAAAAAACCAGGGGGTGGGGGAGAAATGTGGGGACGGGGGTGAGTCCTCAGGGTGACATCCGTGCCTGGGCGCCTGGTCCCGTGAGTCTCTGTCCAGCCAGGTCTGGATGGCACTGAGGCTGAGGGCACGGTAATGGTTTCAATTCTTTTCAGCAATACAAGTAAAGCAAGCCATCCTGCTTTATTTTATTAAAGTCATATGTTATTCTGGAATTCTGTGTTGCTGTTATTCTGCCTGCTTAGTCTGGCAGTCTAAGTATATTTGAAAACCAATAAAATAAAATATTACCAAAAAACATAATACTCTAGAAATCCACTCCCTTCTGTAATTACAGTTTAACGTCTAACATACTTTGTGCTTCACATTCAGCAAACTTTGATACAGTACTTAGACTGAAATTATGGTGCACCAGAGTAACATACATTTGCTGGCAATGAAAATGGGAAATAATTTCTCTTTTATAATTAGGGGATGTCTGCAGGATGGAGGTGCTATTTGTTTGTCATCACAGAATATGCCTGCCTTGTGTCAGGCAATCAGTTTGACATGTGGAGTTAACTTTAGGTTATCCAGACCAGGCACATGCATTTGTTCTCCATTTTCTCTACTGTCTCACAGCAAGTCAAAACGCAAACATTTCCTAGGCACGTTGTATAGAAGGGCAGCGTTTTCTTGTAAGGACTGTTTGTTTGTTATTTTTTCGATCTCTTMTTCTCAAAATACTCTGTTAGCAAAACCACAAAGAGACATATTCCTTATCCACATGAACTAGGAGACGGCAAGCTTTTAGAATCAAAATAATAAAAAATGCTAAAAAGATATGTGCTGCTGTATAATGATGGGGAAATGCTTGGGTTTTGCTCTTTTGCCAGCATTTGTGGCATATTTCTAGACATGATGTTAGTAATATAGACCGTGTGAACAAAGTTTGGAAAGCAACATCTTTTAATTGAACGGCTCCAGCAGTAATTATTATTTGCTCTCTTGTTAATTAACAATTTRCAAATGGCAGCCAGAACAGTATGGTTAAATTACTTCTTCAAGATGACTTAAAGCTGGAAAACGCTTGCAATTACCTTCTACCAGAATTTTGCCTTTTCTTACTGACAATTCTTCTTTGACCCTGTAAAAGAAGTCAGAGRTTGAAATGGAAAAAAAAAAAAGAAATCGTGTAATCTCTGTCCTTCCCACCAAAGTTTGCTAGTCTGTTCACAGGCAATTTTCTATCTCCGGGAGCAGACGCTAATCACAGCTGAACAGTGCTTTAAAATCCAGTCTCACTCACTTGTTCAGGTCTAGAAAAATAAGTTTAACTCTCACGCTGGGCAGTTTCTCTTCTTTACGCAACCCGGGTAGATAACGCACGCCTTCCTTCAATACAGCCATTCCCATCAATTTCAATAAAATACCAGTACCAGCACAGCTGGTCAATCCCCGGCTCTTACCCTGCTGAATTCAGTCAACAATTCAATTATGAATTCAGCAGATGTCTCAGCTCTTCGGGCCGCCGGGAATTTCTCAGCTCTAGCACTCCGGTGAGGCCAAATTTTCAAAAGTGGCCTCAAAAGTGGAAGGGGCTCTCCAGGGACACGGTGGAAGAACCACTGCTTGGGACATTTAAAACCAGAGACAAAACAGTGGTAATTATCCATCAGGGAGCACTCTTTCTGGGAAGGTAAGGTATAGGGAATGTAGTAGGTCTTATTCATCTCCAGTTGCTGTGATCATAGGAAAAACCGAGCACGAAGAACTGGAGCTCACTGTCTACTTATGTATGCAAATTGTCTTCTTTGTGCCTACATTAAACAACAGCCCGTGCGGGAGTAAACCGGATAGGTAATTATCTAGTCTGAATGTGCACATGGTCTTGCACATGGAGATGTGATGAGACGAGATGAGAACATGCACGTATTTAGTATGCACCCTTTTACGGGCTGCTTTTGAAAACTTGATCCTTAGACAGGTATACAAAGAGATTATCATGATTATCTGGCATTTCCTCAAGATCAAGAAATACAGTCACAGGAATCATACATTCGCCTTCATAATTTAGGGGTATGATCATAACTCAAATGTCATTTAACAAAGTAATACAAAAAGCAGTACATATTCCTGCCGTTATGCCGCGCATCCGCAGAGCGGGAGAGCATTGCCTGAGCACCGCTTCTCTGCCAGAGTCATTTTAATCTGTCAAGATCTACACAAACTTTTATGTAGGAAAATAAAAGCCATTTTATTTTCCGAACGATCTCATTAATTCCTATGCAGGATATTTTCTATTTCACACAATCTACTAAAAATTTCTTCCCAAGGAAAAGAAGGGACTGGCAAGCAGAGGCCACCGCTTCGGTCAGGGTGCAGCTGCAGTTCACTGCTCCTTTTTGAAAGCGTGTCCTGCAATTTTACCCATTTTTCCCTGAAGATTAAAGTGAAAAATAATACAAGACCTCACCATTGTCACAAACCCAGAAGGAAATAAGACATTGTGGGAGCTGAGACGAAGTGGTTCATGTGTTCTACCTCAAAAGGTAGGGCCAGGTTGCAAGGACTTCCCAACAAGGACTCCAGTCTTTGGTTTACTTGAGACTGACCAAATTTATTCATTCACTTATTTATTTARTTTTTATAAACGTGCTGGAACTAGCTATACTGTCCTAGAAAATCRGTACAGTTAATCCTGGCGGTGGTCGCCCACGTGCTGGTGACAGTGGCTTGTCTCTGTAAAACAGCATACTAGCCTGGGTCTGTTTCAGCTGGAAAAGAAAACATTTGAGTGGCAAATTTTTTGCAGATGATACAGTATTATTACATGCTAGCAACAGCAAAGCAAGCAACAAAGTTGAGGGAAATAACCAAAATAACTGGCAAGGGGAGTATGTTTATTTCACTGATTTTAGCATCTTAAAATTAGGTTCTAACTCAATGAATTCCAGCAAAAACAAACAATGAACACAAAGATCTTGGTGAAGAACAACCAAGCTGAAAATACCACACTATGCCGCCGACTTTGGGGGTGAGGGCTCCAAATATTTAAGGGAAGCTTTGGGTGAAGTCACAGGGGGTGAAGCAGAGTTCGCTCCCCCCCCCCCCCCCCCCCGTCCTGCCACGGCTCTTCGCTCCAAATGCCAATTAAACATCTCCTTGTGGTCCTCTGCTGAGGGATGCAGACGTTCAGGCTCCCTCCCTTCCCACCGTCCACTTTCCAGCATGTGAACRGCCTGGGAAAAGTGTTAGACTGACAATACTGAAAGGCGAAGTTGTCACTTTTTCTCCTGCACAGAAGTGAAATAAGAAATCAGACTTCCATAAATCGYGCTGACAGCCTCCCTGATCGGAGACACACTGTCCATTTTCAGTCTCGGATTTCTCTGTGCTGGGTGATAACAAGGGGTACAAATAAATGCCAACTGTCGCCTTGGTTTTCATGGTATCAGTGCAATCAAACTGGCAGGAGGGCAACCCCCCCACTTCCCAAGGAACACCCAGGGACCCCTGAGCGGTGGCTTGAAGCACAGCTGGACACAGCTGGAGCCGCTCCCCGSGGACAGGCTGGGCACCCCTTTGGCAGTCTCTCCCCTCGGCTCAATGCTCCTCAGATCCCGTAGGTCAGCTCATTGTTTTGTT
>JASVER010000017.1:12959588-13037088 GCA_030449065.1 Oceanodroma leucorhoa
TTCGGGAAGCTGTGGGATCATTTCATATTCATTGAGGGGTGCAGAACACATCCCACCTTGTAGGATCACAAGAGAGGCATCCCTGGATAAGAGGTATTGTAACATATGTGTGAAATACAGACAACGAAATTCCCGGCTCTCAGCTAAAGCGAGGGGCAAGGTCTCCTTTGGTTCAGCAGGGGCTCACCGAGAGCAAACCAAAAGACTTCATGGCAGAAAAAGACATTTAAAGCTTTACTATCTGGTAGAGGGTTAAACACGCGCCGTGCTGGCCGAGAGCGTCTCCGCACGCCGTGTCCTCCTCCGCAGGGCAGCGGGCGGACCCTGCACCTCTCGCGCCCGGGAGCGATGCACACCGCGGTCCTCACGTCGGCTTCTCCCTGCATAAACTRTTTAGTCGCGTGACAAAAATAAGCCAAGGCAATCGCGTCCCCCGAAGATCACTCGGTGCCGAGGAACCGGCGGCAAGGGGGGGAACGCTTAGAAATTCACRCTAGGGTCTCATGTTTTATTTTTACTGAGAAGCGAGGAATTGTCACGCTGGAGGAGATCGGTGACGGGGCCCGCGCCGCGCCGGTGGGCAGCACCCGCCTCTTCAAAGGAAGGTGAAACCCCCCGTAAGGCCCCATCCAGCTCGTTCGGGGCGGCAGAGGGGGCAAAGCTCCTCTCCCGTGCCTCCAACCACCCTCTCACAGGCTGCAGCRCGGGGTTTGATTACCCTTATCATTATCTGAGCTTGCAGGGCTACGTATTTTAATAACAGTCATAAAATTATCCAGTCCGCTCAGAAACCCAGCCACAGCATTTGTTTCAATGACCCCCTGTGGTAGTGAATTCGGCAGATTGACTATGTATTGTATGAAGAAGGATTTCCTTTTGTTTGTTCACAAAGCATTGCCCTTTAATTTAATCATATGTCCCTTTGCTCTTGTACAGTTCGCTCTACTCTACCCATTCCCCCCCCTCCTTTTTTTGTATACAATCTGGACATCTCCGACCCATTCCAGTGCTGGCTATAATTATTTCTCTTAATTCAGTTATTAAAAAATGTCTGCTTGTGGCAGAGGCATTGCGGATCTTTAGTAAAATTGATACAAATATTTTATTAGGATAATTAACAACGTTCAGCACAAGCTTGTTCGGGAGAGCATTTGAGAAACTGAACGGGTCTGAAATTTGAAACAGATGCAAGACATATTCATAAATAAAACCAGACCAAGTCAAACTGTGGCCTGCATAATAAGACATCACTCACTCTGTTTGCTATATATTTGCAGACATGTTGTTAGCTGCATTTATTACAAAAGTTAGGTGCTTATTTGGAAGCTTTCACTTCTGTGAGCTTGTGATACTTTCTGTAAAACAAGAACCATAAATCATAGTGCGCCGGTTTGAAAACCATGTACCTCCAGATAACCAGCACTTGTCATTAGATTGTCTAAAACAGAGGATTAGCCAAAATACAGATGGAGAGGAAACACAGACTGTTTACGTTGAGTATTTTGGACAAGAGCCCGAAGAAATTACAATCGATATGGATATAGCATTTCTGAAGAGTTATGTAGCAAAAAGTGCAAGAAAATACTCTGACAGAGAAAATAAATAAAGCTGACAGAGGTTTAATTCTCTAGATCCTGCACTGTGGATAAAAATTAGAAACATTAAGCCATTAAATCATTTCACCAGTACTTTAAACAATAGGAGCAGACTTGCAAGTTTAGAACTCTTTTGTCTCTTTTGTAGACTAGATAAATATTCAGCATTGTAACTCTAACACTTTTCGCACTTCCCATACACTGTGTGACCTATTTCCCAGTCCTTTTTCATGTGGGACAGGTTTTAAATAAAATAGAAATTCCTCTTGCTTCTTACAGATTGGAGTTGATTAAATATTCTACTGATAAAGGGTAAGCAAATGTCAGATTCAATATAATAAAAAGAGAAATGAGAGTTCATACAAGCAGCAAAGCAAACAATCCATTTTCATACTTTATTAGAAACATTTATTGCCATAATGACTGCATTATACTAAGCAAGCAGGTGGAAAGGTGCTCTGTGCAAGATATTCTCAAATATCTTTATTTTGAGGATTTTATATCTCCAATATTTAGACAGATGTTTTATTCCCTATAATATAGTCAGAGTATGAAATGCTGTAATTTCAGTTACTACATAAGGATCAAAATTGTACTTGGAGATCACGGCCTGTCATTGTGATTTCAACAATAATGGTAGACCATTAAATGCTCAATTTTTCTGCTTTGACTTTATATTCCCAATGGTGAGTTGCTTTAGATATAGATGGTAGAGCTCCGTGTGCACCGGCAAATGCTCTGCCCACATTTGCGGAACACATTGCGAGTGCACTTCTCAGTTATTTTGCTCCCTATACAGTTTTATGGATACGCAAGTCTGATCCAGGGCCTAAATGGAAATGACAAAGATAGCCAGTTTTTCCTTCTGCGGGCTCCACCACTATCAAACAGCTGGCACTCGTTATCTTAACAAACAGTGGGAACTGTAATTAAGCAGATCTGTGTTCAATAAGACACCAGTGCCACCAGTGCTACCCTTCGTAACAAGAATGGTCGCTTGTTTCAGAGCTTGACTTTCTCTTAATTTACCAAATCAGGAAGCCCAGTCAGCAAATAATTTAACAAAAGATTTCATTATTATCCTTCATTTAATTTAAGAAAGAATTTAACCTATGTTCAGTGCTCAGGCCCCAGGCTTGCATTCCTCCTGCAGCCAAACTTCCTATTAAAGTCAGTGGGAGCTTTGGCTGCGTAAGTAACGCAGGACTCGCTTCACTCTTACCATTTTCATTACGATTATTTTATGTCCAATGCATTTTATTTTCAAGGATTCTTTTACTTTGCAACAAATTTTGAAATACGTGTCAGTTCAAGTTTAGGATAAGAAAAAGAAAAAAAGAAAAAGTCTGCCATCTCAACCAAGAAAATTTACTGCTGAGTTTCTTCTTTTTATTAACAAAGATCATTAAGACATCAGTTTTTCTTTTACTGGCAGCATTCCACAGCCAGAGTATTCACAATGTCTAGGACACTTTCATTTTCTAATCTGGAGGATACAGTATATTAATTTTCAGGATTTATCACAAGAAAAGTGAAGTCATACTAAGTACGGTAGGTGTAACTAACTTTCATGTCAAAAAAGCTGTAAAGAGTGCCAGAAGCTCTGCTGGGCTAATAATAAGCTAAAAGGATATAAACTTGATTAGTCTCACTTAAGAAGCAAGAAGATAAAGTAAGCTTGAAAAGGCCTTTGCTCTTCCTTCAACTTCAGTGGGTTGAAGAGAATCACAAAGCTTATCACCATGAGATACTCACTATAATGCCGGTATAGTTATTAGTTATATGTTAATTTATACTGCACTGACTGCACCCATCCACAGCCACACCAGCAGAATTTGTAATTCTGTCCAAAGCGCCAAAATCTTTGCAGCATCTCAGTGCTGTCACACCGTGTCACATTCCCTTAAGTGCACCTTGCGCAGTGATATAAAGCCTCCTTATTAAAAATTTCCAGCTACTAGAGGAAAATTGTTCCCCAAATGGAGGATCAAGAACGTCCTTCCCCTGCTCTTGAAGGCTGCGGACACACTGGTGCTACGTGCCCTCCCCACTCCCAGGACGGGCGCTTGGAGGGTCTTTGTTGCCCCATTGCAGGGGTCTGGGGGACATCTAAAACGGGACCTGGGGCTGAGCAAATCCCTTGAGCTCACCAGTGCCGTGGTGTCTTTGCACCCACTGCAGCACCCACCGCCTTCAGTAAAATCAGCTTTAGTACGGACTGTGCACGGGTCAAAAATGCAGCAGGTCAGGTCCAGCTCCCAGGAACATCTCAGAAGGGTGAAGCAAGAGTGGGATAGCAAGTGTGTTGTAACTAGGCTTTTCTAAYGGGAAAATGCACCAAAATCCACATATGAGCAATCAGATTTTAGTAAATTGTAACCACACGCCAGTCTTGGGTTTACCCCTTACTCTCGTGGAATATTGTTTGTGTGCCTTTTCCAAAAGTCTTTGAACTTGAGATAGAAAATTATGTCTGGAAATACTTGAGCGCGTGGCTCCGACAATTGCTTGCATTTCCACCCTGTTACACACCTATACTTTTTTAACCCTTGAGAATTAAAACTAGTTAAGCAATAATAATTCTTAGTGTTTTTTATTAACTCTTCTCRCTGTGTTTTCACTATCCTCACTTAACCTTTGCTCCCCAAACACCTATTGCTTCTTGAAGTTGGCGGTGACTGCCAGTTAGCCAGCTCCTTTCTCATCTTTTTCCCAGAAATTATGAGTCTCGCTTACCCCCAGGTAAATCAGCAGTAACTTGACTGAAAAATGACTTCTGRTCATTCAAGAAGAAAATCAGTCCTGCTTGCCATCCAAGCCCAGGCAAGAGGACATCGGGTTTGGACTCAAGGAGAAATAAGTCGGACAATGGATTTTTGTCACCGAGCGTTTCCCCAAGTAAGCATGTCGTGACGGGAGCGGTATCCTAATGAAGAAAAACAGTATATTATCAAATGTAAATTGTAGTTAATGGTGCATATGGTTCTGCATGCTGATATTGATTATTACAGATTAAGATAAGTTTTGGGATGGAATATAGCTGGTGTATGCGGTGACATCTGCAAATCAGGATTCTCCACCAGGAGGAAGTGGGAACCGGTGCAGGAAACATTCCCGAAAGGGATGAGCAGGGGAGGGGGGAAGGAGAAGGGAATGAGACTGAGGATGGGATGGGAGAGAGCAACGAATATGAGAGGTGATGGGACAAATGGACCGAAGCATGCAGAGGTGGGCTGAGACCCATTCCAAGGGTCTGTATGTAACAGGTGCTGTTTTCCTTAAAAAGTGGAAAATACATTTAAAGCCATCAAAAGAGTGATATTAATGCAGGTCGTAGCCCAAAGACCACCAGGGCTTGGGATGTCCCAGGGAAGGCAGAGAGGAGGGCGTGCACCCGCAAGACCTGAACAGGCAGGTTAACAACTTTGGGGGGCCAAAAATCTCAGCGCTGTTCAAAGTTACAGGCACAGGTCCAACATAGAAGATATTTTCTTCCTCTCCCCCCCCTATTATATCCTTCATTATCACATTGTATCCAATTATCATATGTTTTGCTGTTGGGAGATAAAGCCGCTGGTGTGAATTAAGGCATCATCTGTAGAACAAGTCAAAGATCTAGGTTTTGAGGGATATTTGGTTTTATTTCCTGGTTTTGGCCAGAACGTAGAAATTATATTTGTATAATAAATTACTCACTGCATCAACCACAAAACACRAAAAATTTGTAAGAACGGTGGATCTTGGCAGTTACCAGATCAAATGAGTTTCAATAAAACCATATRCAGAGTCCAAAGTTTTAGGCACTTATCTATGCAAATAAAACTGCTAAAACAGTTTTAAAAGCTTTCCTCTGGGTGTTAATTTTAATGCAGCCATCAACTTTTTCTTTTTYCCTTATTTATTTTATAACCCAAATATTTTTACCGGAGATCCCTGATAACCTGTATGCAGAGCAGCCAGGAGGTGCAGCAGCTCCCTGAACCCCAAGAACCTTGCACAACYTGCCTCCAAAATTTCCTTCAAACCTAAGGTCAGAGAGCGATTTGCACGCACAGCCCAACTCACAAGTGGCTGTAACTCTGGATCCAGCCTGTCTCCRCAACGAGAGGGACCAGCACATGACATCCAACCGCCGGGACCTTGGAAGGGTTCGGCCTGATCCAGGCTTCAGGAATGACGAGGACAACGGCTGTAGCTACGACTTGTAGCTTACAAGGGAGGAATAAGGTTACAGAACTTGCTCCAAGGTGCGGGTGGTGCATGCAAGGAAAAAGCTATGCCCGCTTCAGCAAGAAATCTCCTAGGAAAGCACAAAACCCTACAAGCTCAAGTTTCAGGAGGYCAGACAAGCAAAAGGTTTAATAGTTGTAATTATCTGGAGTTTTCACAAAGCAGTGGTGTGCGTACTTTCACACGGCCATCAGCCCTCTCACCACMCAGCTCAGTGTAACTTTGAAATTCAAACGTGCTTCGGCTGGATGGACGTTGGAAGAAAGAAGGCTCGGTCAACACCACAGTGCACGTGACTTGTAAAGCTTTTTTTGTGGTTGGCTTGGTCTTAATTTGCCAGGAAAACAAAGTAGGTCAGGTAGTGGGAAGAGTAAGTCCCCACTCCAGGGAGCTGGAAAATCTCAGCTTTGAAAAAGTATAATACGGGAAGCTCCCAGGTTTGTCTGGATCTCCTGAAAACACCATTTGGGGATGCCGGGCTGCATGCCCCACAGAGAGGAGCCAAGCCCAGGTGACCCTCAATGCTTTGGAAACCAAGTCATGATCTGGCCTTTGGTGACCGAGACCTGACAGTCCGCTCCCTATCCGTCCCCAACATATCATAATGATTTAAGCACCAAAACTCAGCCACATAATTAGCAGAAGAAACTGAGGGTTTCTGCTCTAAGGCTGTGATTGAATTAGCCATTTATGGATTTCTGAAAGAAAGGAGACTAAAATGTTTTATAGTGTAGTTAAAAGAACCAGTGAATGATTCCCTCAYGTTGAACATTTCCTAATGTCAGAAGCAGGGTGGATGACATAGAAATCATAAATCCAATTGAGAAGTGTTAAAAATCACTTTAGTCTGCCAACTTACTAGAAATTCAATAAAATGGTATGGGAGAATTTATTTGTGTATGTGCAATAGATATGTGTGAAATTAAACCAGCGGAGGTGTCCGTGTGCAACACACGCGCGGCAGGGTGAGGTTCTCCATCACTCACGTATCACAAATGGGGTAGAAAAGGGATGCCGGAAAGCAATCCCAGATGGCTGACCTTGGGAGGCAAGAGGAGGCGGGAGGGGACGGAGYGGGGTGGCAGGATGGCGGGGGTCCCTTTGGGGCCCATCCTGCTCTCTGGCTGGTGGCTCCATTGCACCTGCACGCTGGGGACGGCCCCGGTGCTTCCAGTGAGGTTGCTATTTACTTTTCAATGCTGATTTTTTACTTCGCTCACCCTGTTTAACGTATATTAACTCACGTTTTGCCTGCATGGAGTGGGACTTTTGAAATGACAAAACACGGCTTTGTTTTCCCGCCGGATTCCCTCCGCGTACGCTCCTCCAGTGTCTGCCTCGGCTTCCAGCTCCATCATCACATCCAACAGAGCCTGGGGCAAAGCTGGAGAAAAAACACCCAGCGCATGCAATTCACAAACAGAAATGAACACCTTTTCAGCAGGTTCTACATAATCACTAAACAAAACCAGGGGAGAAAAAAAAAACACCCTCAACACAACGTTTTCTATGTAGTTTGTGTGCGGCRGTGACCCTTTATTTTCTTGAGGAAATAACACTATTATGGAAAGATGTCTAGCACTGGGATCTGGAACAGCGTCGCAATCCCCTTTCTCGTTTACTAAGGAGCTGGCGGTTTGGCTGCTGCATCGCACCTCGGCAGGTTGCCTGGCTGTGCCCGCGCGGGGCCGGCGCGGCTGCTCCCTCCCCGGCGGTGCCGGCGCCGTGCCCCCGGACCAAAGCCATTTCACCGTGCCCCCGAACCAAAGCCACTTCGCTGTGCCCCCAGACCAAAGCCATTTCGCCGTGCCCCCGGACCAAAGCCATTTCGCCGTGCCCCCAGACCAAAGCCATCTCGCCGTGCCCCCGGACCAAAGCCATCTCGCCGTGCCCCCAGACCAAAGCCATCTCGCCGTGCCCCCGGACCAAAGCCATCTCGCCGTGCCGGCTGCTGGCGGCTCCGGCCACCCAGACGCGCAACTTCGCCGAGCAGCGGTGGAAAGGATGAAAATTAATCAGATATGAAAATGTCTGAAGCAATATATTAACGCACAGCAGGGGGGTGATAGCTTAATCCTTTCTAGTCCAAACAGTACCCGACACCCGTTACTGCTATAGGAGGTGGGACACCGTAGCGGTACTGGAGCGAAAATGATCATTCCCACCTGATTTGAGGCATTGCAATGGGTATGTAATGCGATTGGGAGGGAACCTGCGCGGGGTTTTATAGTGTTTGTACACCGAATCCAGGTTAACCTGCCAGTGTGTTTCCCTGGGCTTCCTTGTTCTGATTACCATAGAGAACGGRTGTTTTAAGTTTAAGCAGAACTTTATTATTTCAAGTCTTTGATAGGCGTCTTATAATAACTGCTCATTATTCATGTAAAGGCTAATAATGCATAGCTAACACTCACATAACATAAAACATTACCGTCTTCACTGGAAACATTTATTTGTAGAATGATTAAATAACTAAGATAAAATCAACATTAGCAGTGAGCATCTAACAGTAAGCATCTTTATAGTAATTTGATATTTACTGCAAAGAACCGTAATACCTATTTGAAACTAATATACTGAAAGTTTCAAAATACATTTTTTAATATAACTGACATATTTCTGCAATACTTTCTTCCAGGAAAATAACATCATCCTGGTTTTTAGCATTGATGGCAGATAAACAAAAATGTTGTTGCCAAGAACTTTAATGCAAAATTAAATGTCCTGGGAAACATRTTTAATTTGCTGCTTTCCCTAATACTATGCCAAGCTCTCCTTTCAGGTACACCCWTGTAAACCTACACTGACTTCAGCTTTTACTAGAAGGCTGGGTTTTCTTACTTTCTGTTGCATATATATTGAAACTAAAGAAACCTATGAGCTCATGGACAAATTGAGAGAGCACTTAGATACTTCTTTCCCCTTTCTTCCCTTCTTGGCTGAAATTCAGAAATATGAACACTAGATGAAAAGACAGAATTCAGAATTTGAGCACACTTCCTGCATCCCACATTTATCTGCTTGGCGCAACAGTAATTTTTCCTTGAAAACAGCCAGCCACTTGTGATGCCAGGACCTTCTGAATCCTTCAGAAGGACAATAAATAATTACAATATGAAATACGTAGACCTATAATAATGGCACATTCACRTTCTGTGGGTCAGCTGATAGGGTTGGTCACCAAATTCGTTGCAAGCAGCCACAACCTGCCCATAGTACACTGGTCTGGGGAGAAATGGATTTGGGTCTGGTGCCCAAGCAAATACGACATAAACCCATGGGCTGAAACATCAGGTTGCAACATTCTTTTTGCCCAGGTATGAAATAACCTTAACTACGTGTAACTCTGTCCTCCTGTGCATATGTGGCATTGACAGCTCACAGGCTGTGCAACCCGGAATCACTCTGGAGGCATTTGAGGGCAAGAAGTGAGGATAYGGAGCCCACCAGACCTGCAGATGTTGGCGCTGCTTCTAAAGCTCAAAGTCCACTAGCTCATGGGCTTCTTGTGGCTGGTTCTTGCCAGTGGCGCGGGGTCAGCTCTGCCCATCTCATTCACCGCTGAGGGCTGGACAGTGGTTCTGCTGGCCGGGATTCATCACGCTCCCCTAGGAACCTAGCCTAAAAATGGAGTAAAAAGTTAGCATTATCCAAATGGTTTCCACYTCCCGAACGCTATGGAAAAATACTAAAATATGAACATCTGGGTCGGCAGCATCTYGGCTCGCCCGGGAGAGCCGAGGAGGGGTGGGCACGGGTGCAGCCCCGACCCTGCTCCGGCAAGGCACGCTGCTCTGGAAGCACAATTCATCTCCCGGTGATGGACACTTTAGAGCAGTGTTTCTCAACTGTTTAAAGTTGAAAGAGCATCAAAACCTTTTGAAGAAAACCTACAGATCACCTTGGAAAGCGTCACCACAACTGTCTCCCTCTGCAATCCAGGGCCAAAACTTTGTCTGCTCACTGATTGCATTTGCTCCCTTTTCAAGCCGTTTGGTTTTTTGTAGGTGTGAGAGCACGTGGGTGCCTTTGGTCACCCCAAACAGTGTCCCAGATCACTTCTCAATGTCATATGGCTCACCGGTGGCTCCAGGAYCAGGAGAAAATAAAAGTAGGCTGCAGTATTGAAAAAAAGATGTATGTCCACATTTATACCTAACGAAATCTCAGGCATAACAGACTTGATTCTTCACCTCTTTGCAACGCGTACATAGTGGTTCGCACTTGCGAAAATCCAGAACAAATTCGTCATTAATGCTACCGCTCTGACAAGGTAGTTTTATATACTCAATTACCACTGCATTATCTTTCATCTCTACTATATGTGAAAACTGTAAGAACCAAATATATTTCCCTTACAGTTCCTTCATTCAAAAGAGTTTGCCTTTGTCTTCCTTTAYTCTATTCACTGACAGCAAACTTCATGAATTAACTGGCTCATAGTATAACTCATGCATGGAAATCCAATATAACCTCTTGGCTATAAGCAGTAACACTTCGCTTATCGTACACTAAAAGAATTTTTACTAGTTAATTAAGATTTGTTTGCTTAATTTTTTTCAGGCAGTTCGGGATGTTGCTATTCTGTCATTTGGCTGGGAAAATCGTGATGTATACACTGTATAAAAGTGCCAAAATAAGAAATGTTAGACTGCAGTGTCTATAGTAGTAAATCTTTTTTGTAATCCTAACTTCATATTTCCATTGAATTGTTCCTCTCGAGCTGTGCAGGCAGTTGAAGTATTTGAGTATAGTCACATATGCTTTGCTGCTGCTAACAGCCTAAAGTTAGTAATCTGGAGGCACACATACRGTGCAGAGCATGCTGTTGGCACTCCTCAGGCTGCAAAATATTACAGCGCACCTTATATAGTGCTTGCTTTCGAAATTTCCTTTGCACTTTGTTTACTATATATTCCAATAGTGTAATATTAAACAAAAACAGTGTGTCCTGTGCCAGAATGATTGATTACTACACCATGGCAAGGTCACCTCCTAGGAACAGGCTGAGTGCAGTAAGGGCTGTCTGACTCATACAGTTAACACTATATCCGCATTGTATGAATGTCACCAGCAATCCAGTGATTTATTGCTTGGAAGGCTCTGTTCAATTTTTTCTGCCTGACCAAATTGCACATTTTCTAGAAAAAGAAGCAAAAATATTTCAGCACATGGATTACCCCAAGTCCTCATTTCTCCCACTAGGTTCAACGAGTCTTTTCAAAGATGCTGATCATCAAAACCTCATATTTTTCACTTTTTTCCCACCCTCTTCTTCCAGATATTTGGCAAAAATTATTATTATACTAATGAAAAGGTGCAGCAGAAGATTAAGGGTTTTTTAATCAGATTTTGGTAACATCTGTGGGCCAGGAATAAGGGCAGCTGTATGTTCTGTTCCTTAATTTTAGTAAGATTTACTCTGGGTATAAAATGTTAGCCTCAGGCAAAATTTAAATGGCTTAAAAGAAAAGAAATGATAGTCTTACAGAAACTACCTAACTCAAACTGTTTGAAAACAGTGACTGAGATTAATCCCTTTTGCTCTAAGAAATTCCTACTTTCTGACAAAGAAGATATAATTATAGATTGAGAGAAATGACTTTTAAAATTAACATTCCAGCAGACCCCGACATAATAGATACATTCATTCCTGGTGTATCTGCATGGAAATCAAAGGAGATACATCATGTTTGAATCTGGGCTTTTATTTTTAGAACGTACAGCGCATTTGCGGGGTGCCGGCGCCCCGCGCACGGAGGGGGAGATGCAACTCAGCCCCGCACCCAGCTGGGAAACCAGACTGGGGGGTCCAGCCACCTGGGCTCTATTCCGGGCTCTGCAAACCCGGGGCCAACAAAAGGGGACGGGGTTTGGGAAGGTGTTTGGGGGCCTAGAAATCCAGGCAGGTGGAGTAGAGGTGGGTGCTGCAGCATTTTCAAAAATCACCTATTTTCTGTAAGCGTCTGCACATTTAGGTGTCTTTTGCGTACCTTTAAAATCTGCTTTCTGTTTCCCTTTCCATCTCATGCCACCCTTGTATCATTAGGCCTCAGTCCTCACAGGGAAAAAAAAAAAAGATTACTGGAAAATACAGGGTTAATATAACCCTTTATCTCAATGAACAATAAAAAATATTTAGGCAATGTATCTTAACAAACGCTACATAATGCATCAATTAATGCTGCATCTAGTGAACTGTATCTGACACAAGAACTGAGATATATCGGGTMTCCTGAACCCGTTGCAATTACCCTGTTTTTTCTATTATGACAATAAGCGTATCTGTGCAATGAAATTCCCATTACCTACCTGCCCTTCAAAGTGCTCTCTGAACATCAGCTCAGAGACCACGATTTAGGAAGCAATGACTGGAACCATCTTGAGACATTAAAGAGCGTCTTCCAGCTCTTAGCACCGTTTTTATGCCAAGACCAACATTTCCCCCAGCAGTCTTCTCTCGCTCTTGTTTATACCTGTGGACTAATTTTAATTTTAAATGGGAAAGAAAATTAATTTGGGGTGAAAGAGAGCAAGGATCTAAGCACAGACGGGCATGTCATACCTCTGGTCTATTAAGTCCAAAAATGTTCCAGCTCAACAAGGACAAGTTCGTTGGTTCAGCTCACTCCAATGAAACAAACAGAAGAAAATGCAATGAAACAAAGAAGCAAAAGTCAGTTCCACGAGCTGAACAAACCCAAAATGCCCTGAGCAGAGGGTGGATCGCGGAGCCTCCCACCCCAGGAGCCGCTGCCACCATGCCGCAGCGCTGCCRGGAGCTAATTCTGCAGCAGCTCCATTACCACCTGCACGTGACTTCGGTCATACTTCATCTTCTAATTGATATCTGCCATTGCCTCATAACTAATGATGACTAATGGTAATATCTAGAAAGACAAATAAAAGCTAAYGCAAAACCATACTGCGGTGCAGTTTGGTTCGGAAAGCTATGGGGCCATTAGGAAGCAATTCCAAGTGAAGATTGATGTGCCCCGACGGTTGCCCCCAGGGATGCGGTGAACCCCCGGGGCCCAGGGGCATCTCACTCCCTGCCCTGCTCCAGAGGAGGACATGCTCTCCAACCCTCTCCAGCTATGCCCGTCGGTGCCACGGCGGAGCRGAGCCGGCCCACGGCACCCGGCTGGCTCTGCCAAAGGGAACGCAGCCCGAGASCCCCAACTGCCCCCGGATGCAGCCGCTGCCGTGCCCAAGGAAGTCGGCATCCCGCAGCGACGGCACCTCGCTTTCTCCATTGTGGGTATTTTTGCTTTTTTATCCACCAGGCGCTGTGCCACAGTGTGACTTCTTGGATGCAAAATATCAAGGAATTAAATYCCCAAGTGCTGTAGACAGACAATGACAATAAACACGGCTTGTTTTCAACAGGTAGCACCTCGTACACGCAAAACCAGACTCGGTTTATAACAATGTAATGGCTTGATTAAACATGCTGATTTTTCACAAGAGTCATCTATACCATTTTGGAAAAGTTATGCTCTTTTAATTACAAAGTTTATGTCACCCAGTGCAATTTTAATGTAATGAAACATTAAACTGGACCTTGTGCTTGATGTAAGATAAAATTATTCATTGAATATTAGACCACTAGGCCACCTACTGTTCTTTTACAAATGGTTGAACTATCACGGGGTTACAGAACTTAACATGTAAATTGCAGCAGAAGTTATAATTTCTGTTGCAAATCCCAAAAGACTGTCATTTAAGTCAAATATATGAGTGAAATTTTGCCTCTGTGCCGTAATAATGCAGGGAAAATGACCAAAATCTGAACATATCTAGAGTAATTATTAACCCAATAATAATGCACTTTTAGTTATTTAATCAAGAGCCTTAAAAATTATTAATGGCAAGTTCTTCTTATAAAAATGGAGTTTTAAACACTGGCATTTAATTTTAGGGATAACAATACTTGATCTAGCCCATTAGTGAGATCTTTTGTAAAGCCAAGCAGTCTGTGCGTTTCAGAGCAATTCCTGCTCGTCTTTGAGATCATTACTCTCACATAAGCGAGAACAGCTTTATAAAATAATCTTTCTTAAAGTGAATTTAATATTTAACTGCACACTGAAAATCTTGAGTAAGTTCAGTTAGATTAAAAAAATCAGGGATTGAAACCCCCGCGTAGAGCAGATTTGCATGGATCCCGCTCAGCAGCCCGCTAAAATCCACCGGATCGTTTCCCTTCATCCCCAAAGCCTTCGGATCGGGTGTATAAATAGGAGAGGGCAGTTGCAGGAAAATTATTCGCAGTGCCTGAGCTTGCCTCCCAGCCGCCGCTGAAGAGGAATCTCAGCAGTGACTGTGCATCACCCTGAATCTGTAATAATAGCACCTTTCCTGTCACTCTTTGTCCCTTCATTTTTAAACGCGATTGGGTCAGGAACAGGCAATTTACATTTTTATATAATCTTTGCTCAGGTGATTCAGCCACTCTGACGTTTTAGCATTTTGTGTGCAGCTTCGGGTTTCACCTACCCTCCTCGGGCATTTCCATATGATGGGGGTCTGCCATCCTCGCAGCTGATACAGATCTATTTAGCTTCTCCCCCTTGCCATACCTGCAGCCTGTAGCAGGTTGTCAGGGAATGAATTTTCATTTTCTCCCCCGTGAGTCCATCACGTGGCTGTCACCAGAATTTGCTCTGTCTGAAGTCCTCCATCCCCCTGATTTATGGCTGGTTGATGAGAGGTTGGAGGGCTCTCAGTGTAGCAATAATCTGCACCCTGGTCCGGCACCCATCTAAAGTTAGGATTTCCGATCTAAATATTTAGTCCCCGCGGTACAGCAATCATTTACGAAATTATTAAATAACTTTTCGTCGGACCGAACACCTTTGGGATGTTTTTCTAGGTCAATATTCATCAGCAGACCCCGAATGTAAAGGTTAAGTGCACATTTCCTCTGCCAAATAAGAATGAATTTCAAACCTGATTGATTCTGGTCATGGAAACCGTAAATACTTACTCCAAATGGTAGATAGGTTACTAAGTCCACTCATTTCCACATCTGATATCGATAATACTCTGCTTCCCCCTTATCAGCCCCTCTCATATTTCACCGGCGCGAGCGGCGCGCGGGGAGCCGGCCGTGCCTGTCGGGGCTGGCTGATGGCCCCTGCCTTCCCCCGCGCCATTCTTCAGTGGTCCTTGAATCTTTCACCCCTGTCACTCCTCTTTCATCATTATCTGAGGTGATCGGTCAGCCCTGTGCCACCACCTGTCTCTTCGATCCGATGCCAACAGTGCTCCGGAAAACTGTCACTCCCGAGCTCCTTCCATTTATAGTGAGTCTCATTAACACCTCTCTTCCCTCTGGCCATGTGCCACTACAATTTAAGATGACTGTTGTTACTAAACACRCACAAAAAATATGTTAAAATAGCGTTAAGAGCCTGATTTAAATCTATTAAAGCCCGACAATTTGGAGTTAAAATCTCCCTCCGTGCCTGCGCATGGTTAGGGGGGTGCATATATTTTAYATTAATGTATTTGTACCTGTATAAATATATATATGCATGTATTCCCCCTCCCGCCGCTTCCCCTCAGCCTCGGCGTTGCACCCTGTCTGGGAACAAATGCCGCTGCCGGCCCCCAGACACAAAGCCCGAGTAAAGAGGATTTATGCCGGGGACATAAAGGTGGCCGAGGGAAGGAGAGGAGAGGTGGCGGCGGCACTGGGGTCCGGGGCAGCCCTGCCGCAGCCGTCCTGAACCCGCAAAGCAGCTAAGCGTGCATTTATATTTAAGCATGTGGGCGATCCTGTTCAAGAGAACGACTTGTACAAATTAACCCCGTGCGTGATGCTGCCTTCGTTTCTTATTACCTTGATTTTTCTGTCCACGAGCAAATGGGGAYAATAATACCTAGATAATAACTACAATCCCAGAGCGTTTCCCCAGAAGGAGACTGTGAACGTACCCCAGTTACCTTTAGAAAAAAATATTTTTGAGCTTTCAGGCACCCAAAGATGCTTTAATGATTGAAATGATATAAACAGTATCAGGAGTGTGGACAATCTCTGGGCTGGGCAGGCGCGTGGTAAACAATTTGCCACTCTGTTTATATAATTTCAATCCCTTTTATGAGCTGCAAGAGCTATTAAAGACCACTCAGATGGTTTTTAACTGGCAACTGCTTTTCTTGCGCTACCTTCACCCTTAAAATGAGTGAGGATTTTCTTCTCATCAACTCTCCTAAAACAGTGCTTGTTTAGAAGGCAAAAATAAGAAAAGGGTATGAGCAATTACAAAGAGCGAAACCAAAGGGTTTCTCCCCTTTTGGGAGGCCAGGCCAGCACAAAAAGTATTTTGCAGAAGCAAGCCCTACTGCCGGGGACAGGCAGGGACAGCCCTTTGCAGCTCACGCGTGCTCCCGTGTCCTTGCGGATGGACCTCCCATGGCCACCGCTGCCACCCCCAGCCCTCCCGGGTAAAGAGCTGCTGGGGATGCCCTGGAAATACAGAGGTAACCACAGGCTTCTTCAGGGTGACCCGGCRCTTACGACTAAGCACCTGCATAAGCCTTGACAAGGTCTGGGGCTTAAGGAGATTGCAGACCTCGAAAGGTTTGTTCTGCTGAGAAAACAGCATTTGGAAAGCTAAAAGTCAGCGGGGCGGGTAACAGGGGGGCTGCGCGTGGCCACCTGCTCCCACGGGCCGATGGGCACACGCGTGTGGTTTTGCACATCTAAACTGTTCCRGTGCAATCAACATTTTACACGCAAAATAGCGCTGGCACAAATTCGGTTCTTTTTGAACCACAAAGTGGCTCTTTTTGAAAATAGAGCCTAAAAGGCTGTATGCTTTTTAGGAAAACTCTATATTAAAATCAAGTGATGGGAAGGACTTTCTCTTTTATAAAGTCTCGGCATACTAAGAAGCATAAGCATATATAGCAGTTTGCCAACTTAAAAATAAAGCACAGTGCTTTTTATTGGGTTGGATTCAACCCAAAACCTCAGGTTTGACCACTCCAATCTCTGAGAAAGTACAAGAACCTGAATTTAGAGCTAAAGCCAAATTTTGCTACTGGTTCTTGTTTTACTACTGAGCAATGTTTCAATAATGAGCCCACTCTAGGACACCCAAGCTTCAGTTAGGCTGAAAACACGAAGGCTCCTCTCCAGCAGGCAGCTGCCTGCAAGCAGAGGGGCTGCCTGTACCGAGCCTGTACCTGGAGAGTAAGGTCTCAGCGAGAGAAGGGCAAGGAGCACCAAAAGGCAAGGAGAAAACAATCTTTTATTTCTTTTTTTTTTTCCTCTGCAATTTAGAAACAGCACAAGTTTTATTTTTTTTTTTTAAATCTATAAAACATTTGCATACAGATTGAGATCTCGAATGCCAAGTCTGAGTGCGGAGTGAATTGTTTTTGCCAAGTTACACACCGTGGAAAATAAACCTTTGTAACAGAAACACTCCTAGAAGCCGCTGCATGAATGAGGCTGCTGCAGCACTCATCTTCCAGGCAGGCTCCTGCTACATTCCCAATCTTCAGATGTTCTCTTCCTATACGCGGTGTTTAACGAGGTAAGGTTATATCTGGTAACGCTGAGCTCCATCTCTGTGTTCAGGCTAAACCACTGGAATAAAGCATTTCCACTTCTTGCTATTTACTGTCTATCAAAATGCTTTCTCAAGTGTGGAGGTAGGGACCGCCTGTGCCCACAGACTCAGCAAAGCAAAACGTGCGTACAATGGATGGAAATGAGAGATGAGTCAAGCCACAGCTCTCAAAGTAGCRCTCAAGCAATTCACATAAATTTCATCAACAGACGGACATGCTCTTTCATACTTTCTCTGGAAACTACGAAACCCTGCCACCTCTGATGCCAGTTTCAGTGTCATCTACCTATTTGCCTAGCAAAGCCTTTCGAAAACAGATTGTGAAGYGTATTGCATCATTCAAAACACAGAAATTTAAAATGTGAACATTCAAAGGCATGATTCATTTTTTTCTGATTACTTTCCTCTTTTTGGTCACTTATCTACATGTAAAGGTTATGAATAGAGGTAAAAATGTTTTAATGCTTTCRCGTTAAACATGCCTTGGCTCTGTGCAAGCTGCCGCATTGCTTCCCCTGGCTATGAAATGACATCTCCAAAACATGCTGGTGCTATAGGTGATGTCAACATGGACACTCGGGAGAGCAGCATGGTCAGATGGCACCTTCCCTCCTATTGAGGGTACCGTTCCCCACACATAYACCTCTACGCTGCATTGTATATCCCGTGGAAGTACAAAAGCAACTCTGAAACGAAGCCCAGCACCCCAGAGCGAGGCACAGCCTTGCAGACCTCACGGCRCGGCCTTAGTGGCTTCTCGCACAGAGCCCTCGCTGCACCGAATGTTCAGTGGCATCCTTCTGTCTTGTCGACGTCAGGAATTGTATTTCYGGTCCTGAAGTTTGCTTTCAACATTATTGATCATGCAATCTTGTTCTATGACCTGGAACATGTCTGTCAACAGCGTTTCTTAGTCTTACGATGCCCAAAGTCGCAAAGGAAAGTTACTGTCATGAGCTCGGGGAGAAGTCATGCTTTATGGCTACTTCAGTGCATTAAAGTGCACTACATTTGTCCATTTGCCAATCATCACTTATTTACTTTTGYGGCGTTAAATAATCCAAACGCAGCRACTACAGGTTGATTGTCAGGCTGACGATACCTCATTATCGTTTCCTTGGAGCAGCACGGGTGCCGCGCCGTCAGCGGGGAAGCCCAGGCGTGGTGTGGCCCGATAGGAATTAGGCAAAAGAAAAAGGCTTAAATATGCTTATGCACATTTTTTTGGTGCTTAAAGAAAGCATAAAAATGCTTTGTGCTTTTTGTCAACATTCATCCCAATGTTRCTTGTCTAATTATGAACAGCATCGGTTTTGTTATTTATTATTCTTTTCCTTCCATCCTGCATGCTTCATATTCCACCTTAAAAGTAACCTGGTGCTGACACCAAAAAAAAAMCCTGTGATGCTTAAGAAGCTGTTGTACTCTTAGTGCTGCTTAGCCTGCTCACGGGCAATGGTTGTTACGTTTTTGCTTCCCCTATCCAGGTCTTGTATCTCTATTTACAACACAYAAAGCAGTGAGATCCTCACTCCCAGTACCAGTACCTGTAAGTACAAATAACATCCAAAGGCAAGCCAATATGCAGGTACTTTTCTCACATTTCCTTTTTTTTTTTTTTTTCCAGATACACGAAAAGTTGTTAAAGCTAGAATTGCAAGCACATATCATTCTTCAGCAAGGAAGGAAGGAACAGCAACAGTATTTGARGATGGTAATTTTAATTATGCATTTCTGTTGCACAGAGTTAATTTTTTAACCAAGTTTTCAAGTGGCTTCTAATGACATATGTCATGTTWTAGGTGTATCTCAATCCAGAATGAGTTTGAAATACTGCCCTTGCATATACCAATCCAAAACCTCACCTAAAATCTTTCCTTATATGGTCTGTGAATAGTATTTTTAAAAGGAAACAAAATCCTCATTCGTAATCTGTGGCTAAATCATCAGCAGGTGATCATCACGTACCAAACGTAAGCTCTTCTTAAATACAAATGAACAAAAAGAGGATGGCGTGAGGAGCAAACTCCAGCACTCCCAAGAGCATTCATGCTTCTTAGTGTTTTGAGGCTAAACAAGGCTTAGGTGAAGGTACCTCCCTGTCTCTACAACCTCTTCACAGRTTTTAAATAAAAACAAAAGAAAAAGGTTATGTTTGGCTCAAAATCATCTGCTATCACAGGTCAAAGGGTTTCATGTCTGTTGGCATGCCAGATTTGTACAGTCCCTCATAGTTAGCTATAGGGGTTGCTACCATACAGTGAGAATAATGAATTGCAATTAATTTCTTTCATTAAGTGGGTTATCAAGACATTTTTCCATAATGTCAGAGAAGGGAATTTTCCAGTAAGCATTTATTTGATGCTTAGCGTAATAAAGTTTTAGGTCCAACTGTACTACAAGTAAGTATCAGCAATAGCAGTAAATAACAATAATATTCTCCACACAGCAGCAAGATCCTACTTGCCTTGACAAAAAATGCTTATGTCGACCATAGCTCACCTATGGACCAGGAATTTATTGGGAATTGGGCATGTGAGAGTTTYGCAGCCCCTGGTATATGCAGATGCACAAGCCCCATTCACCACACCAAAGGTCCAAAAAAGATTCATAAGGTTTTCCTTTTTCTTTTATATTGTCTTTAAATCAGGGTGTCAGTAATGAAGGTAGGTCAAAAAAGCGTAATCCAGAGCCCAGATTTTTGCAGTGTGCCACTGTCCATCTCAGCCTAACAWGCATGGCGTCTCCATCCAACTGTGCCTGTAGGCAAGGCTTCCAGGAGGTGTTAGGGAGCTTCAGGGTTGGGGAAAAAACAGACGATGCTGCAAACATGTAGCTCTCACCGGAAATTTAGAATACAGGAATGGCACCATAACGATACCCGAAGGTGTCCGAGGGTGTCGTGCACACCGGGACGCTGGGGGACAAGCAGCCTTTCAGTCTTCATTTGGCCTTTCTCGCAGCTTCCACCAAAGTCCCTGCTCCAAACGTGTTTGTTCATCCCTGCGTTCGAGCCTCTGACCTGCTGATTTGTTTATTTTTGTTGTTGATTTGCCCATCTGCTAATGTTTGTTTTGTCATTTGTTTACTTCAAGTTAATGTTTCTTTGATTTTATTGTGGAGCACTATGAGGTCCTAAATGATACGGGCATGTATAAAAATAAATGATGGTTATTTATCATTATTGTTATTGCACTTGGCCAGGCCTTCAGCTCACTAAAGATACTGCTGTCTTCAGGGGCCTCTGAGATTTTACTTTTAATCTTGGGGAGATTTCTAATTTCTAGGATATATCCCTAATAATGAGCTGCCTAAGAAAACTGTGATCTTAATTTTCCTGAGCATATGATGAGACACACTAATGATGACAGGTAGAAGCAACCCAACCYCCTAAAAGCCACTTTCCAATGCAGTGTTGGACTCTTTTTACCATTTTAACTATTAATAGAAAAAACAAAGAGCAAATACACAAGAAATTTGTGAAAGACKTGTAGAAATTCCAGCTGTCCCCAACTAAAGTGGGGAGTAACAGCGTGGGTTAAAGAGGAGGGAATACAGTAAGTAAAGTACCTGCCTGGCACAGGGAAATGGAAAGAAGGTTAACCAAGTTAATCTTCCCCTATTTCCTCCACTCCTTGCACAAGGCCTCCAGGCTGAACCGTCATTAGGAACCATATAATTGACTCATCCACAGGATTTCCTTTTTGTGTTCTGAATTATGGCAGATTTTCCACATTCTTCTTTTTTTTAATTTTAAACATTTGAAGCATTAAAACAGCGGGAATCCTTCATCTACAGGTAGAAGATTTGTCCTATTAGTGAGAACACAGAGCCATTTCTAATTCAGGACACCGCTACCACATATTCCCCAGCACCATTAAAATCTGCTGATTAACCAATGGACCAATGGATCTCCGTGTGCTATACAGCTGTCACATCAGATGTTTTCTCTGCTACAATTGGTGTGTAATTTTGCTGGGTTTAAGTGCAGAAGAGGGGAATTTCCTTGTGATGGTACAAATAATTCATCATGGGCTATGGCTCAAGATTGTTATGAGGGAAAGAAATATCTCACAGTTATACTGTAGTTCATCCTACACCTGACAAGAGAGTGTTTGGCACATATAGTGGAAGCTTGATAAAATGTTTTAAAATCAGACACCGAAAAAGAATTGCAAAAGAAATTCTTCTTCAAAATCATTTTGTGCTGAATTATTTCTTTTTACTTGAAAGCCCTGTTAATATACAGAAAGCATAGCAGGTCTGCTATTAAGTGTGTGCGAAAAAMCAGCGTAATCACTCATTTCATAGAAAGACGCCTTCGTTTTTGTTTTGTTTTCCAAACTGATCTTGAAAACCGAGAGAAGCATGTCCTATAGCCAACAGTATAAAACAAATGTTGCTAGCTTTGCTTCATTATGTGGTACATTGTAGTTTTATGCATGTACGCTGTGTGAACAAGAGGGTTAAAAGTTAAATAGTAGCCTAGGGCTAACGCACTTGCAAGCTGAACAGGTACAAAATAGGCTTTTGTTGCTTTCAAACTATTACTGTATGTCTTTAGCAGAAACTAACATAACGGGCATCTGTGTGCAAAAATGTATTTCCTTACGGTTTCAGGTATTATGAAATGGGACTATTTTAATGGCTGAAATGCCCATATGACCTTTAATCCAAAGTCGTAAATTTGTCAGTGTCTGAAACTGGCAGGATATCATTCCTAATGAGGCTAGTTTTTAGGACTTGGTATATCAAGAGTACCATCGGAGAGTAACGCGGAAAGTAACCTCACATGAATTCGGGGATACGGTATTGGTAAATCATTAAAGGGAAAGGAGAGAGAGCTGTGACGAGAGAGTCATTACAATTTCGCATAAAGTAATGAAGAAATAGCGAAACACGGCGAGCTCAGGTTATTCTATATTTCATAAAATGATAAATAACTACTAGTCATGTTTATGTATAATGAATTACAATCCTGCTACATTTACCTTAGTAACATTTTACAGAGGTTGTATTTTACTCCCAACTACCAATTATGTCATCATCCTGGCATTTACCTGGACGTAATGATACACAGCAAACCCATTCTTGCAACATAACTCATTGCTTAAAAGTGTTTGTAAAGCCATACGGCATCCTATATACTCATAATGACCTGGATATTGCTATTAAATTTTACAGATTAAAGTTTACTAAATCTTAAAGTCTTGCACCGGTTCCAATATTTCTTATTAATCCTAAAGGAAAAGATGCTCAGCTATTTAAATGTCAAAAACGATGTAGCCCTCTTTAAAAATAAAAAGGAACAACCCAAGCCAGGGAAAGGGTACTTATTAAACAAAGGCACACGGCAACGTAACTATGCCTGCAACTTCAGTATGAAGCTGTACACGGATTTTAATGGTTCATTTGACCCATCACGGGAAGTTTCTTGCTCCATCATTATTGCTGTGTGGAAGACAAGCTGGGAAGGGCAGAGACACTTCCCAGCACCTCGGTGCAGGTTTCGTTTCTGCAGAACTCAAAACCTCAGTCAGAAATATCTACTGTAACATTATCTTACATTTATTCAATTTAATTTCAGTTTGAGAAGGATAGCATATAGATCTTTTTATAAGCTTGTAAGGTCACCAAATTTAAATTAAAGTGACCTCTTTTAAAGCACATTAATAAAAGTACTATGTGGAGGGAAATTTAATATGAATGGTTAAAATGCATGGAATTCAGATTTTACTGTCAAACAGCTCAATTAAACAAATTGAATTTTTAAGCAACAAAAGGGAATTGAATCAAATTAGAAACAGAGTGGGATCTGAAATGTGGACATTTATGAGTGATAGTCACAGGGCCCTCCAGCAGTGAGTTTTCTTTATTTGTTGCCTCAGCAGTTAGAGGGGTTGGCAGGCTGCAACACAAAAGGATAAAAATGTTCACCATTGAAACACAGTTTTTGGCTCCCAATAAATCATCTGTCACTTCATCACAGCCCAGTAGATAATGAGCAATAAAGTTTTCACACTCAGGCAATGAGGAAGCAGACACAAGAAATACAGCTAAAGCTGCTGTCTTTCTTTTCTGTAAACACAAGGTGCTTTGTATAATAAATGACCTCTGGATTTCTGGAAAAGAATAATTCCAGCCTCAGTAAAATAAACCATTTGATGCACTAAAAAAAAGCAAAATCTAATAACATTACTTAGTTCCTTTAATGAAAGAAATAATCACATTATATATATGAGCTACAGCCATCTATAACAGGAAGAGATTCCAGGGTATTACCTCTGAAGTTGTCTCTCTACTGCCAGCAAAGCACATTGCTGAAAATACAATAAAGCTGCACAATAATTTGAAGTGTGATTGTTTGCAGAGATTCAGGAGACATTTGTGTTTGGAGCCCGATCCTGGGAGGTTTTCTCAGCCGAACCTCTCTGGCAAGGCTGGATGCCCGGCGCTTCCCCGGGGACACGCCGCACCACGAGGGACCTCCGAGGGTGTCCCAGCAGGACGACGCGATATCATCAGGCCAAATTAATTGCAAACACGTCYTGTCTTGACCTGGAAAATTTTTAAAGTGTTATTTTTGACAGTATTTTACCTTACTCTGATACATTCTGATTGCTGTTTTGGTGAATATTTTGCAGTTGTTAGGCCACCACCCGAGCAAAAACTGTTGCTCCTAAGTTCACAATCACATTTTTTTGTTGTTTTTTAATTGACGTTTCAACCCACTTCAGCTTACTGGTAGTGCTAAGCATACTCATAATTCAAATTTCACATCACAGACATTTCAGCAAGGGTACCTGGGATGGCTACCTACAAAGTCTAGTTCACATGCAAAATGTATCTGCCAAAAAGTAACGATGCAGCCCATAAAACACATAAAATGTATCATACATTGATCCACATTTTTACTTTATATCAGCGTTTGAAGTGACTTGAAGTAAAATAATATCAGATATTCTTGTCATATGCAAATGACAACTTAGTATTTGCATAATATGTCAAGGTAGAAAAATGCAAATAAACTTTGGTAAAGTCTGTATTTTTGCCATTCTCTTATATAGCTAATTAGCAACTTGAAAGGAAATTGAAAGCTCCTCTTTTCTGAACGGTATGTCAGCTAAAAAAAGGCACTGAAGCCTGCCTATTGCTAGACCATGTAAGAYGAACAATTAACATATCCGTTTTATTGAACTGCTTACACTGATCCGTAGCYGTAAAGGTTGTTTATCGGCTTCCGAAGTTGAATACGAAGATACGGTCCTGATAGAACAAAGGTCACACAAATGTAAATGAAAAAGGCCATATTCTGCCATTAGAATGGTGTAAATCTAAGCAAGCTTCCCTGAGATAAACGAAAGCTTGGATTTACCCCAATGTACTATAAAGCAGAACCGGGCTCCAAAAAGCTACACGGGTGGACCTTCGCAATGACAAGTACGTGAAAAGGGCTCTTCAGTAGCTCAAAACCTGTCTTAGTTCATTACAAGGTCTTAATACTCTGTGTGAAGGTTTATACTGTATTCTTTTTATAATATTAAGGATGTATTATTTATACCTACTGTAGCCATGCCATAGAATACATGAGTAGAGTTTGTTTAGCAACAGAGTGAAAAAATATTTGCTACAGGGGCAGTCTGGCAATATTGCTTGTTAAGGCATGCTATTTGTAAGCAAATTTATATGAAAAGTATGCAATGTCTAATACTAAACTACTCCAGCCCCAGACTGAAGGGTGATTTTACAAACGTCCTGCAGCACTCAATCATTCCTTCATTTTAATGTCTTTATTTTATGATTTTGTTGATGAAATACTACTTACCCAGTGCTCAAAATTCCTTTTAGGCTGCAGGCACTGGCTAGTTGACACGGCAAGCCATATTTTACAGCTATATATTTCAGCTTTCTCTGTCCAAGTTGGAGGACACAGTAGCCAAGATGGTTTTTCATAGTAGAAATATATTTTCATATTTATTTATTGATTTGACTAATGTATCTATTTTTCAATTCACATGCTTATGTTTCAATCCATTAAAGTGATTCATGGTCAAATAATATGTTATTGCAAGTACAAAGAGGAGATAAAACCACTGTACACTGGCTATAACACAAGAATAAAAATAATAAAAATCCATTGCATGATTAAATATAGTTTTTAATCCCCAAATGATCAAGAGTAAACTGATGTTTTTAATTATTTTTCTTTTAAATAAGTTGGGKTTTTTTCTAAGTAAAATGCAATTACGGATAAAATAAGTTCTCAGGAATAAATATTCTTACCCGAYCTAAGTGCTCAGCGTAAAGCTAGCATAAAGCATCAAATTACTATCAAAACAAAAACCTCAGAAAGCTTTTAATTAGTTAAAATGAGAACTAAATGGCAACTGGTGAAGGAATGCTGTGCCTGTCCCCTCCAGGTCCGGGCTGGGGTAAAGCCTGGTGCGGCGGTGGCAGGTGACTGCTCCCCATTGCACCTGAAATCGCTGGGCTTGCTCCGGGGTTTTGGAGACGGACAAAAAAGCCCACAAAAAAAGCCAAAGAAACCCACCCACCGGGATGAGCGGTGCCCAGCCCCAGCCGTGGGACGTCTCCAGCCTCCGGCACAKAGACCAGCCTGGCCCTTGCGCTACCGTGAGAGTTTTCTCCCTGTTTTTTTTTCCACAAAAATTTGCCTTTCCTCCTGTTCTTCACTCCTGAACTATGAAACTTTACGGCAAGCAAAGCCAACGCCAGCGGAGGCCTTGGGGGCTGGCCGGAGAGGGATGCTGCCTCTTCAAACCAGAGGTTAGCACGCCTGCTGCCCAGGCACGGGAGCCGGGCTCAGCTGCGGGATCATCTGCAACGTGGACATGAATTTGTCATGTTAGGGTCAGGAGGACAAAGCCTCACCGAGGACACGCTCCTCTCAGACCGCCCGCTGCAGCCTGAAGAACGCAGCCACCACAGGGTTTTGCGCGCAGAAAGGATCATTTATTCATGAATGTGCACCTTCTCCGGAGCTAGGAAATATTTTGCTTTTTCTGGAAGAAAGCTTGTGTGTTTTTCAAACCAAAACCTGAAATGAATTTATCAGCATAACTAGTGGATTTC
Organism: Oceanodroma leucorhoa; assembly: GCA_030449065.1. NCBI lineage: Eukaryota > Metazoa > Chordata > Aves > Procellariiformes > Oceanodroma > Oceanodroma leucorhoa. The sequence goes on from JASVER010000017.1 coordinate 12,986,092, forward strand.
ACCCCCTAAAGCCCTGAAAAACAGCATTTCTTCCAGATTAAGGCATCTGCATTGCTGTTGGTGGGGTTAGACAGCAGAAACGTCGCTCATGCCCATCTCTCATGTCYGTGTCTCTCACAGACAGTCACTTGCCTATAGAAAAAAATATACAACGATAAAGCGATGTACCYAAGATAGGCTGCTGGATCCAGTATGTCTAGAATTTTATTCGAAAATCAAAGCCAAGGGCTGAACGCCCACCATCAGGTTTCAGGCATGCTGATGGCAGCAAASTCAGGCTGCAGCACCAGAGTCAAAAAACAAAGCTTCATATTTTCAGAAGGAACTAAGAATTTTAGATGTTCTGAGCCTGGGACATCTGAAAGGGGGCTCTGTTACTGAAAGATGTTTGCTCAGCAGTTACTCAAAACACTCTGTCTGAAATCTGAGCTTCCAAAAATCTACTAATTGTACATCAGTAATCACTTTTGGAAATAAAAGTTCCAGATTCCAGGAGGAATAAAAGAAAAATAAAAGAAAAAGGAAGCAAGGGAGAGAAAAGAGATTCTTTTCATTCTTTCTTCTGCTAGAAGTCTCCATTGAAAATGAAAGAAAAGMAAAAGCATGTCAAATGAGTTTTAGGGAGCAATTTTAGCAGGGAGTATGGAACAAGCTGCTGCTAATAGCAAAGGCAAAAAGGAACAAACAAACCAATAACCCTAAATATCATGAAATGGGGAAGATAATAAGCCAGGCTATAGGGAGAGCTGAAACTGAAATGTAAAGGACAGAAAAGTAGGCCCACAGAGGGGGAAGATTCAGAGCCCATAGCGAACAAGTGGGGTGACATCCTCATTTATACGCCAACCCTTTTACACTTATTGCAAGGCCCGTGATGGCTCAGTAATTATAGATCAGCCACGGGAAATATTCCCCCATGCAGGAGCCGAGGACACTATAGAAATAACTGGAAATGGGGCCGCGGAGGGGGAGCCGGAGGGCGCAGSGTTCGGGAGGAGGGCAGTGCACATCGACGCTCGGCTCGGCGGGCAGCCCGGGGAACCCGCCGTAATTCAGACAGGCTTCCAGGGCCGGCTGAGTTGCACCATTTCATTTCTGCACCCTAACGCTGGGAGAATGAAAAGGTAGTTTAAAGTCACCTTAGCTCCCCTTGGGAAGCAGAAGCACAGAAGGCTGTCAATGTGTTGAGGTAGAGCAGCTGAGAGGCTCTGGAGAGAGAGAGCTAAATGAATAGAAACTTGTTAAATGATGTGAGTTAATGAGAGCATTTTGGAATTAACCAGCTTCCATGACTTTAAATAAAACCCCAATGTCATTTTAAATTAGATTTTGTACATTTTTAAAACCATTATTTATTTATTTTTCGCGAGGTGCATTGGTGGGAAGATGGAAGCATTAAAATTTAATCTCCTCAACCCACTAGTGGTCAAATACCGGTACTTCTTCTTCGCAATGAGTTCGGGAACACGGGGACAGTGGCAACAGCCAAGAGATTTGCCAAGAGATGGGGGAGTCGCTACCCCATACACCCACTGTTTGTGGGTGTGAGGAGCTGAAGCCTACAGCCAAGAATGAGAAGATAGATGGTGGGGCCACCATCCTCTGAGCCTACAGTATCACACTGGTGACCCTAATCCTCACCTCGAGCGAGGTTTTTGCACAGCAGATTAACACAGGATGGCTTGGCAGTATTACCATGTGCCCTGCCTCAGTGCCATGCTGTCGGCTGGGACTGGAACCACTGCTCTTGACATGAATATACCTTGAGTGCCCATCACTCTCCTTGTCCGGCTTTTATGGTACTCAGGAGAGGTGAAGTGGCTGCAAATTTTATTTTTTTTTTATTATTATTATTATTATTATTATTATTATTATTATTATTTAGACCAACTTCTTCAGAGATATATTATTTTAAAAGAAATCCTCCCACTGCCAATGAGTGGAAGATGAGGGAACATGCTTTGAAGGAAAATCAAGTCAGGAAGTTCTCAGGTGAGCATGGAGGATAAATTAAGTCTGTTCCTGCATCATAGCTGTGCTGTAAGCAGGAAGATTTCTAGATATATTTTGGAAGGTAATTTTCTGTACMAATTGCATATTAGCAGCAGCTATGCTTTCTTCAAACCACCTTATAAGAAAAATGGTCCAGTGGGGTAGGCACCAACCTGGGACTCTGATGGCTAAGGTTCAAATATTTTTTTTTATTACATGCTCACAGAGAACCTCAGATCTGATCACCTCTGAAATTTTCATGTAATTCCATTTAAAGATCTTCTAAATTTATTTTTTCTTGCTTTATTTGTATTGTAGTTTCTTGCAGGTACAAACTGGGGATGTTGGCACCATCAGACTCACAAGACCAATGTGAAATTAAAGGCTRTTATGATGTCCCTGGCACCACAGTAATAGACGCTATAAAAATATTTTAGTCAAATATAATTAATGTTGTTCGCAGTGCAGCCATTAGTTGCCCTTCWACGACATTTCACAGTCTGCAGAATTACTTTGTTAGCAAAGAAAAAGCCCGTGATGGTGGTGGGCTATCGCAACCAGTTCTGCAGCGGGGCRGTGCCCAGCCCCACGCGCAGCCGCGACGTGGGCAAGGCGGCTATTGCAGCAGCCTCCCACCGAGGACAGGACAGAACCCCGGGGGCGGGCGGGGGGATTCCCCTGAGGCATTTCTAGGTCATACTTAGCTTTACGATGGGTAAGCACCAAAAGCAGACGCAAGCTTGCAGTACCCAAAGAAGCTGCCTTGGGCAAGACCCCGTTATCTTAAGTCAAGAGTCGCCAAAGCCTAGGGCCAGATCCTGGGGGCTAATGGTAAAGAGGACAAGAAGAGTGTGCGACTGCATAGCCGGGACCAGGGAAAGAAGCTGTAAACTGGTCACAAAATGGAAGAAGAAAGAAAGGGGAAAGAAGAAGGACGGGATGGGGGACACGACAAGCCCCGCAGCTGTCCCGGGCACACCGCAGGCTGCTCCCCACACACAGCAACACAGAGCCACCGTAAACTTAACACCAAGTCGCAATTTAAAAATTCACAGAGCTTTTATATGATAATTACTGTTATTATAACTGGCCCATGAAATAAACACCTCTCCCAATTATACAAAAGGCACGAGGTCCTTAAGAGACAGAAATCTCACAATAAGATTTGCTTTCTAGCATAACAACATACAGTGAGAGGAGTGCAAGATGAATAATAATAATAATATTATGGTACATATAATGTATGTTTTAATTAGCTAAAGGTAATCAAATGAGGTTTGTCACGATTATATTAAGGTCAGGTCTCCACATGGTTTCATCAACAACATATTAAGACAAGGGAGGTGATGCCAAATTGGGGTTTAAACCTAATCAACATAATTAAACAAAGCAAGAACATGTGTTTAGAGCTACACCCATTTCACTGATCTCTCTATTTTAATTACTCTTGTAGAGTAAATATTAGTACCAAAATAACTCTTAATTAAATTTTTCCCATACAAACAGAAAACACGATCTTCTTTTAATTTGCTATTTTTGTAAAATTGATGTACAATATCTAGGTCTTTTGTAGTAGAAACCATTTCAAAAGTGTGTTCAAATTATGCTAAACAGCCTAATACATTCCAATGTATTGACACACTGACTTCTAATGTGTGGGAAACGGGAAACTACACCGGCCTAAAAAAGTCATGGGAAACCATAAAAACAAACTAAGCATAATTTAAACCGATTGGATGCTTCCTTCTTAGAAGTTCTTAGTTTCTTAGTACAAAATGTGGACATTGAAATGTGGTCAAGTTATGACTTAAATTAGAAAAACATGTTTTCTTAGGTTTCTATCTTGCAATATTTGGCACGACTCAGACACTGGGGAAAGAGTTATGTCAGTAACATTTTCAAAAGTGCCTAAGTGGCTTTGCCCTAGGTTACATTGAAATGGGACTTGGGTACTCAAAAGTCCAGAGGACACAAGTTTGTAAGGGCTTACAAATGTTTAAAGCTGCCCGGGAGCCTAAAAAAGGTATATGGACATTTTCAAATTCATTTAAAATTCTAACCTGAAGGAGACAACGTCCCATTCATGTCTACTCTGYGTATAAGGCTATAGATATTTGAAAAAGTACCTTTGGAATAAACCTAATATCCACTCAGGTGAACCGTTTCACACCAGTGCAAGCCTGCTGCCTCTGGTGGGATTTCTCCCAATTTAGTTGCACGAGGGAAAGCAGGATCTGGTGTGTTAACAGAAGTTGCAAGTTAAGAAATACAAATATAGGTCCTCTTGGCAGTTGTGATTAGCAARAAGGTTGTGGTGTACTGACGTACTTGCACGTGGTTTAGAAAGGCTAAAGCTGGACATTTTCACTTAAAAAGAAGAGTAACTAAAACATGCGCCAGGGTGGAGGCTTTTCTGCCACCGGTCTCCAGTACAGCATGGCAAGAGTTAAAAATGTAAGAGCACAGAGTTATTAAAGCTGCACATAACGCAGCCCGCGCGGTGCTCAGCCGCAGAGCGAGCCCTTCGGAGCACACCGCTGGCAAGCGCTGGCACGAAAAGGACCCCAAATGAGTTAAGAAGTCTTCCACTCCATCATGAAGAATTGTTCTCTAGAGTAACTACCAGTGGGGAAATGCTTAAAACACTTACCATATGTGGCTAAGAAGGGTCTAATTTGTCCATTTGGAAATTTTGCCTCTTTTGAAAGGATAGTTAATTTAAAGTAATTTATTTCATAGGTGAAGCTTTATTCAGAGTGGTTAATATATCACCCTTGGTTGCCTGAACAATTAGAAATTGTCACCAAAGAAAAATGTCGCAGTTCATGTAAATAACTATTTACCTAAAGGAAATGGGAATCCACAAGAGTCAGCATACTTTAATGAGCCATGACAATAGAAAAAAAAAAGCCAATGGTACACTGCATCTGCTAAAGCTGACATTGCTTATGGTAAAAATTGGCCAAAACAACTATTATTTGTTTTTTTCATGTCRGAAATAATGCAGCTTGAAATTTTCAACAGGCAACGTGCGTCCAGACCATTTGTTACTTCTAATGGCCTAATTGTTCTCTTGGCAGAAATAAAAAATTAGGGCACTTATGTCATTTACCTAAATTTCTAATTAATGCAATGGTAATAGAGAAACTGGAGCAGAAGAAAGAAAAAAAAAAAGTTGGGTGAAAAATGTTTCTCCTGGCCTTTCTACAATTTGTCTTTGTTAACTTTTCTACAATCTTTCGCTCTTAAACAGCAGGTAGACTGATCTCTGCAGAGATGTTTCACAGTTTTCCAACCGGACAAAGGTATGCTGGCCATTGAAAAATATTACTTCTTCCACCTGAACCATTGAACAGGCGCAATAAAAGCACCAACCGTAGCACAATGTTCTTTATGTTGCCTCAAAGGAATGTGCCATTAAAATGATATAAGAAATATTATTCAAAASCAGCTAACAAATCTGCACTTTGGGTTGCAATTCCATCTGCGAGTTTGCCCCTGCTCCGTGCCCAACTGTCCAATGCATCCTGCAAAGCAAACCGTGGCCAGTAAGTGCCCCTCGTTAGGATGCAGGRCGAAGAGAAATTTAACTTTGACTTTCACTCACTCCGCATTTCAAACCATCACCTCCAGAAGGCAGGGGTTATTTCTCTGTGCTGTTTTAGCAGAGAGCAGTAAACTGCAAAGATGTTTCCAAGCCACTCGATTTTAGCTTATGTCGCTTCACGTCGTTACAGAGGGAAATGCATCAAAATGCATCAACACACTTTGGAAACACCTCTAAAAGTGTCTCGAATTTACTTTGTCCTGCAGTACTGGCAAGTGTTCACCATCTTCTCAATATTTATTGTTGAGATGACATGGAGGAGGCTCAAGGTGATCTATGTTTATGCCTACCGTCAAGATATTTACACCTACTTCTTTGAAATGATGCCATACGTTGGTCTTGACACCAGTAATACCATTAAAATATTGCTATCAGGAAATGCACAAAAGCAGAAAATCRAAGAAATTTTAAAAGGGTTTGTCCAACGAGATCTCCAGGAAAGGTCAGATGGAGACAGGCTCCCATTTCTCAGCCGTGTTTAGACATGCCTGTGCTGTACCAAGAGGATACCCCAAAAATGTTAAGTGATGGGTTTCCTATTGTTTTACAAAACTCTTGCCATGGAAGAGATATTCAAGTAGATCTGTAATTAAGCTGTAAGTAAACTGCAAGTAAACCGAGTAAGCATACACATTCATGCTAGTGAAATATTTTAATTTTTCTATTAATGCCCGAGATGCTTTCCTTAAGGATCAAGTGGAAATGAAGAGAGGGGATACCAAGAAGAAGGTCTGAGGTTCAAACCTCCACCAAATGTGAGCTCAGAGTCACAGGTAAATGTCCAAGTCTGCTGAAGGTTCCCACGGGTAGTTCATCCTTGCAGTGGGTGAAAAGGCTTCGCTGTTTCTGACCGCATCTTAATCTGGGGACCCACACCCTAAACACATTCCCAGCAAGTTTTCCGCTGAATCTTTGCTGGTTGTTGTGGTTTAAGCGGGCAGGCAGCCAAACACCACACAGCCGCTCGCTCACTTCCCCCCCCACCAGTGGGATGGAGGAGAGAATCGGAAAAAAGGTAAAATTTGTGTGTTGAGACAAAGACAGTTTAATAGAACAGAAAAGGAAGGGAAAATAAAAATAATAATAATAATGGTAGAATATACAAAATGAGTGATGCACAATGCAATTGCTGACYGGTGCCCMGCCTGTCCTTCTGGGACCACGCCTCATAGTTTATACACTGAGCGTGACATCATATGGTATGGAATACCCCATTGGCCAGTTGGGTTAGCTCTCCTGGCTGTGCTCCCTCCCARCTTCTTGTGCACCCGGCAGAGCATGGGAAGCTGAAAAGCCCTTGACCAGTGTAAACACTACTTAGCACCAACTAAAACMTCGGTGTGTTATCAACATTATTCTTGTACTAAATCCAAAACACAGCGCTATACCAGCTACTAGGAAGAAAATTAACTTTATTCCACCCGAAACCAGGACACTGCTTTAAAGCAATTTTTGATTTAAAATGATGTGAATCCCTYACTCTTCCGTGACCTGGAGTATCCTGCCCGCTGCAAACCTTGATTACCATAAGATGCTCTCATTAGAATCGGTGTGTGACCTTTCAGGAGTTAATTGCAAATACTGATCCAGTGATCCTTTATTTTCTGCCATAACCAAGCCCTCAACCCCCCCCCGGTCTGAGCCCGCGTGGTGACCGCAGGAGGGGGTCCCTCCGCAAGCCGGGGCAGGGCTGGGAGCAGCCCCCCAGGTCAGTGCCGCGGGGGCCACCCCCTTCCCAGGCAGGCAGGGGTGCGAGCTGCCTCCCCAGCCCCGCTTTCCCACCTGGGCCTTAACATTTCCTTTGCATTCTGGCAGCTGATTTGGCACGAGCGAGGTATAAACCCAGGGCTTACAATAGCATCAGGAACTGGCAGGAGCTGAACTCCAGCAGCACTAGCAAGTATTGCTAAAATAAACATGTTATAGGCAAAGGTCATGATGCCTGTTAATATAAAGACTGCGTCTTGTATAATGCATTCAAATGCCGGAGTGAGAGAGGGAGATAATATGATCCATTTGCCAGATTCCTCCTTTTAGTTGTAACATGAAGCCATTCTGGGCTGGAATGACCCAGAGATGATAATGAAGCGGATGATGATGCCATTGCCTGTGATAATGGTGTGACAGGGAGAATACCCTGGAAAACTGCACGAGCTGATAAGTGTAAAGGTATAAACAAACCAAAACAATATGGACTTATAGACATCAGTGCAGAACAAAAGAGGGGGGGAAATCGAAGCCAACTGATCAACATTAAAAAAAAAAAAAAAAAAAAAAGAGACTTCGCAAGGGTGACTTTTTCAGCAATTTTCAGCAGTGCAGCACGTTTCATTCACAAGCCCTTCAGCGGCAGCCTCCCGAAACCGAGCCCTTCCCAGCCGAAACAACAGAAGGCAAACTGTCTCATACTGTGGGGGGACCACCTCTCCCTGCCCGGGAACAGTTTGTAGCAAACAGTCCGCGATATGAAAATGTATTTAATGCAATTAATAATTTAAGAAGTGAGAGCATGTGCTCTTGGAGAGTTAAATGCTTGTCAGAGTGATAGATGCACGCTTCACCACCAATACATTTCGTACGAAGAGCAGAGGGATTTTGCAAACTTGTGTTGACCTTGGGTTGCAGTATATAGGAGGCAGATTGCAAAGGCAGGCCTGCTTATGGTGGGCGAGTGCGTCAGCTCTCAATTTACAGCCCTTTCCCCAATTAAAGGACTGTAAAAACATTAAAATTAATGCAGTCTTAACTCCAGAGCAGGCTCTACTTTCTTAATTAGTGCATAATTATTCAGTTTTTGATATCCTGGAAAATTATCACATGGAAATTATTTTAGGCACAGTAACAATAGCAAAAATCTCTCTACCCCCCCAACTCGATTAACATGTGGAAGTAATTAACACTTTATTACAGTGAAAATACTATTACTGCTAATGTTTAATGACTTTTGCCATTGCATCATAAGCAGGAAATTTAGAACACTACAGAGCAACGGTCTGCTATAAATATAGTACAAAGATTATAAGCCAAAGTCAGATGATTCGCACTAACAGCGTTTAAGACAGGGATATGACATACAATACATTTCCAAAATGTCATACGCAGGAAATATAATTTTCTTGATAAAGTCCACTCCATACAGAAAAACAGCCAGTGCAATAACGTGGGATGCGTACAGCATAGGCAGCAGTGCTAGAGTCCTTGTAAAAGCCTGTTGTTAATCAAATTGAAACATAAAACCTGAAGCATAAAGTTATTTTCTCATAACAGTTTAATAGAAATTTCCAATCAAACAAAGGCCAAAAAGTGTTATTACGACATGAAGTTCCTTGTATAAACAACTTAAAATGAAGTAGGGGAAAGTTTCATGGGATTTATGGATTTCTTTATTTTTGTTATTTAGAGTAAATGTCTACTGTAGATCTCCTATAAATGTCTCGAGAAATTATGCACCAGCTTTAGATGATTCACACTAACAGCAATTAAGATGCTGAGTCCACGTAAGTGTCGAAGAGGTCAGTGCTCAGGAAATATCGTTTCATTTCAGCTGGTGTGATGGAGCCAAATGTGCTGGAGACAAAAGGAGACCAAAAGGGACGGAGGGAGCTTTGTCTCGAGCTGGGCTTCTCCGYGGCTGCGGCAAGGCTACCACAGATGAGTAGAACTAGGGCGATGTTTAGTAAAATGTTTCACTATCCAAATGTAAATAGAAAATTGTATTTAATATCCAGCACAGCCTTATGGAACTTCCCAAACAAACAGCAGCGTAAAGCAATGCAATACAAAGGCTCTGTAAAAAAAAAAAAAAAAATATATATATATATATAAGGAAACAAACAGAAAACAAGGCTGACCCTACGAACCTCGGGAAAGCTGCACAAAGTCGTACTTGCTACTGTATTTGCTACTGCTTATGTTGTTGGACTGAGAACTAATGAAGATGAGCACTAATCATGATTCAGTCCATAGAATTATTTTAAATTTTAATATTCTATGTGCATAGCTCATTGGGCTTTCCCCTTTCAMATATTTTTCTTGATGCTTTAAAATGCATTCATTGAACTGGACCAGTTTCAATGGCTMGCTAATACTATTCATAAATTAAGGAACCTCTTGTTTTAGAATCATCTCCTTGATCCATTGGCCATGGATACGGAGAGGAAGAATTTGGCACGAGGATGCTGAATATAAATTGCTATTTTGGAAGCACCTCTTACCAGCCAATGTCTGGAGCCAGCATGCAAGAAGAATTCACCTGAAGTGGACATAGCTATTCGCTCTGGGATTAACTTGTTGCAGTTGCAAATGAATCATGAAACCAGCTTTGGCAAACCTGAGCCTGGACCCGCAGTGGAACTGAAATAATGTATGTGAAAAACCTGAACTGGATTATGAGGCCATCTGGAATGCATTCGCCTTATGCATTAGGAGTAGCAGTTTCCTTGACAGAGGTTGTGAAATATTAGAATTCCTAATGGAAGAAATATGGTAGTGCAAAATGACACAAAAATCACACAACCTCATTCCCTGACACGGAACAGTGAAAATGCGAATCTTTCTCTCAAGGGTACTCTATCAATCCTTTGCAAACAAGGCACTTCAGCAGGCAGAGGGGGGAGCTGACAGGGGTTAACCCTTCCGCACCACCTCCGAGGCGCAGGGCAGGAGAGAGCTTCCCTCTTTGGGGAGGCCAAAAGCGGGAAGAAACGATGGCAATTGTAAATCCACACGGGGAACTCCTCCTGGAGCAGGGGGTACCTCCAGCGCAGGCAACCCAAGGAGCGGTAGACCCCAGGGGCAGACTCCTGCCACTCTCGCACCCCTCTGGAATGAAGTTTAGGTGCCTCTAACCCCGCTCCCTCGCAAACGCTACCTCTGGTTGATGCCAAAGGCAGGGGGGAACCGTGCCGGCAAGCCTACGGACAGCATCRACCAAACACCCTTGGGGAGATGCTGCAACTAACGGCAGCAAACGTTGCAACCTCCCCTTCAAAAATATTTCAAAGATCTGTGGTGGTAGGTCAGCCTGGACTTTGGAAGACTTGACCCACGATAAGAGTTTGCTGCACTAACRTCTATGCCACTTCGGTATTTAAAGTCAAGTGATGAATATTTTCCTGGTCATAATGATTCGCCAGCAAAAAGTCTACGGGCGGGACCCTCCTGAAACATGTACGTGCACATCTCGGGCTGCCCCCAGAGCAGCTGATGACATCCACCTCAGAAGCAGCTCCAAATTCTTCATGTTTTATTCTTAAAATCGCAGTGTCTCCCCAGGTCAGCTGTCCTATACCACAGTAGTGAGTGTCTCCAGAGGTATTGTAGTAACAGACGACACCTCATAGCACATGTGATGGAAGTTGATACATTATTTACTTTTTGTTTAGTAACGAACTTTGTTAATTTGCACTAATGACTGAGAAAGGCACCACAGGTTATCAGATTTTGTGAGTTAGCTAGGAAATTATACCATAAAACAATAAACAATAAAAACAATCACAGCTAATACTCTGAAGAAAGTAATTTGGCCACCTCATTCAGCAAGCATCCTTTAGTTTAAAACAGTAGCTTATTCTACCTCCAGACCGAGAAAACCAGATAAATCAAAAGCTACCATTTTCACTGCTGCTTTCTGGAGACGTAGTTGCTGATGAGGAAAAGAAAACCACGCTGGAGCTCTGCTCAAGCGTGCAGACCCAGGACAGCTTTGGGGGTGAGGTGGCCAGGAGTGCAGGGCTGAGGTGGGACCACCGCTGCTGGCACATGTAAGAGCAGCCACCAAACCCTTCTTTGATGGGTTTTGTTCAACAGAGTGACTGGGTGGTTTACACATGTATTACCAACCGAGGGGCATTTAAACCAGACTTATGGATCACGTTTATACTCAATAGCTCTGAGTGAGTACAAGAGGACACCGTTTGGAAGGGGTTGCAGACCTGGCCATGTATAGGAGCAGATGTAGAAATTATCCATCATAAAATGAACCTCACTACCATAGAGGAAAGGTTAGATGAACTTAGATGTCATGGCTACATGGCTTTATAGCAATGGCCAGGCCAGCGATGCACCCACTCACCCTCTGCGTGGATTCACTGGAGTCATCTTGGATAATGTACATATTTAGAAGCACCTAACTGATTTAGGAACCCCAACATTTTCCATTTCAAGTACTTTTTGAAATCCCATCCCTAGTCTCCCTCATTGTCATTTATAAGACGCACAAAGCTACTGTTTATTGCTACTTCCCTGCAGAAAAGGGAATAACTCAAAGATAGATTTTCTGTTTAGGAAATAGATCTGGGTTGAATTATTCAAAAAGGCTAACAATATCCAGCCCCAGAAAACTAAGAAAAGGCATAGAAGACTCCAGAGCTAAGGGGCTTTTATACAGCAGCCAATTGTTATGACTCCTTTTAATTAAATACAAATGAATTAATTGATATGAAGTACTGTTAGGCAATTATTTTGCTGACATTTTGTCTCTTTTGAGACACACTTGTTTACTGCATCTGTTATCTGCCAAAATCTACTACCATTCTGCACTATTTTAAACATATATTTAAAGAGTTAAAACTAAGTTTGCACCGTCAGAAACTTTTACATTAATTTCATATTTGTGTTAATGGTACGCACATTAGACCCAATAGTATTTACATTTTTTAATCCATCTCCCGTCCCTAGGCCATCATTGTACATGAGATATTGCATCTTAATGAATTTTTCTGGTTAAAGATTTTTAAATAAGTGAATAAATAAATAAGTAATGAAACACTGGTTTTTATCTCACTGTACACAAGTTTACTGGTTGATTTTTTTTGCTTTCTGGTTTGCAATGAAATATTTTCATCTTTTTCCAAAGATATGCATGAAAGTACAAAAATAATGGCTGGTTTCAAAACAAACCTTCAGCAGCAGCAGCGAGCAGTATATGAGCCTTTAAACAGTAGGTAAAATTGAAGGGTACCTGGAAAACCATAACTGACCAAAACAATTTTACGTCCTCTGAATATTTTGGGGAATTGCTGTGCTCGAGCTACTGCATAACACATCCACCAGTGTGCGTGTGATCCATTTTCTTAAGTCAATGACATGTCCCCCCCGTGATTCAAACGTGCGGGATGAGATCACAAGTGCCTCAAACCCTTTAGACAGAAGCAAGATATATTTCAGTGCAAGGAGGAGGAAAGCATCTGCAGGACTTTTAATTTGGTTTTGGTGTGTCATGGGCTTCTATGGAAGCAGCAAGCCCTCGGAGAGCTGCTGGCTCTGAGGCGAGTTGTGGACATCCAGGACACCCAGAAGCTGAGCTCCTACCTGCCAGGTCAGTAATAATGTAAGCTGGCAAGCTGTATATCTGCCTATCTATATGATACTTTTCTGTTGTGTACATTAAAACAAATAGCAGGCTGGAGAGCAATTAATTTACCACTGGTGAATTAAATTAGCCTACTGGAGCACAAAGACCCTTCAGAGACAGATAACCTGAAACTGTGCACACGCACATTTAAAGACCGAAGTACTCAGAAATGCCATTGCAATGTAAGTATTGAAATACCAGTTGACTTAAAGTCACTACATACATGTTGAACTCTAGCTATATAGTAGGCTGAGTGCAGACAGAGCAATTACTTCCACTAATGCAACTCTGTTCCTAAAGAAAAAGAGCCAGGTGGCMAGATATGGTCTTCTACCCCAATATGGTCTTCTACCCCCAACGCAGCACTGTTAACAGATCAGTAGGATGTGCTGAAGACCTCCGTACAACATACAAATAATGAGACTATTCTTTAGAGCACTGCAGCAATYATGCAATCAAAAGCAATGCATATTTTGCTGATTTTTTAATCATAGCTACTGTGGTATTCCCATCTCTCACCATTGAAAAGTCATGAATCAGATTCTCTAAATCATGCAATTGCAGGAGATATGAATGAAGCTGCTTTAGATCRTGCAAGGTTTTACAGAATGCGTCACGTTTTTCAGCCTCTTCTCTTCAACCGCTATGTTTGTAGTCTTACTTTCTCTAGGAGAGGGGACTTTCGTGTACTCGTACGACTCTAGGACCTGGGACTTTGGTATGTCTTGACTATGTCTGTTTTCTCTTAGTCAGTGGTTTGGGCTATCAGCAAGCTCCTATAACCTTTCCTTCTGATCAAAGCACAYGAAGGGACGTGCAAAAACTGGTTTGAGGAGAGTGCCTCTGTTTTTCCTATTTACCTATCACCCGGCTAGACATTTTTACACATTAATCATACTTAGAAGACTTAGCAAAAGCCATCAGTCACTTAACAAACTGTCCCATCTTTATCTGGAGGTAACAGATGACTGCCTACTATCTGTGCCTGCTAGACAGACCATGCAAAGTTCCTGATGAAAGGCAGCGCACAACCAAAGCTACAGACGCAGCATGMAAAACTTGGCACCGCTTTGAGCAGCCCCCTGAACAAAGATATAGGAAGAGACGGGCGAATGGAAACTATACAGATGTGTCCCCCCCTGCGYCTCCCCAGGGACCGCTGACAATGACCAGCTTTTTGGAAAATTCAGGCACTAGCGATTCCTGCCACCACCTGGAGAACAGGGCAAAGCAGAGTGTTGCACGGAACAGGGATAACAGAGCTCCACCTCGATGCTTCAGAAACAGTACTACGGCATCGCTCAGGGTGAAAAGCATGGCCCCATGTCTTGCTTTAAAATAAAAGACCTTTTGTGTGGTTGCCTTCTCCTGACCTGAGTGTGTCAAACACCAAGCCTTGCTAGATTACTTCCACTGGCTAAGCTAGCGGAGCAGTTTCTTTGGCTCACCAGAAAAAAAGCTGGTGTTCCTGAAGCTGAAATTTCATAGCAAGTCTCCTGAGATCCCATGCATGAATAATGAAATAATTGTGTGTCCTCACTCATTGCTCTAGCGTGTTACCATCCCTGCTAGTGCTGCTGCTGTTCCCATTTTCACTGAGGTAGCATCAGTGCAGGCAATACCTACTGAAGGATGAATCGTCGCGCAGCGCCAGTCCTGGCAGCGCCGTCCGGAAACCGTGTAATAATGAATGACAAGGGGGCTGAAGTCAATCTCCCAGCAAGACATCGGGAAGATATTCCAGTCATTTCCTATTTTTTTTTTTTTAATTTAGCTCACCCTTTCCCACTTCATGTTGTTTCCTAAAACCCTATGGGCCAGAAACAGAGTAGCCCCATTTATCCCAGCCGAGCCTCTGGCCCATGTGCAGCTATCGCAAAGTTAAGGGCACGGATTCACAAACGTCTGTAGGACAGTGTTTCTGCACCGGGATTTTCTTCCCAGACACCCCCCATCTTCCCCAGTGCATGTTACTGTCACACCCAAGAGCAAGATGGTCCCGTTAATCAATCGTACCTTGGCATTGCATTTTTATGCGTGTATTTCAGGGCTTTACAATACAATAAAATTTACAGCTCGTATAATTAAGAATATGCCAGATTAAACAAATTAAAGCTCAGCTTTAAAAGCGAAAGCTCTATCAGATCAAGACATTATGCATGAAAGAAATTTCAAATTCAAATCAACAACATCTGAAGGCTCAGAACAAAAAAGCTGTATAAGAGTCGCTGGGAAGTACTACGAGACCTATTTCCTAACCTCAAGGTACAATTCATGGCACGGGGCATTAGAAGGTCATGAAGATTAATTGAGTGCAAGGGTTAGTTGGAGATTTGTGGGGAAGCCACACTGTTCCAGCGATTTCTTTTTTTTTTTTTTTTTTTCCCTCAATGAAAGTAAAAAATAATAACTTCTGCTGAAATTTGCATTCATGAAAGGTTCTTTGTCTCTCTGGTGTATTCCTGGGAGCGAGAGCGTGGAGCGGAGGAGAGGGGAAGCCCAAGCACCCATCCTGTGCAGGCAGCTTCAGCAGCGGCGGTTGCCCCTTGGAAGGAGCCCTCAGGAGGGGTTTGGAAAGTCCCCCCCCACCCAGGGTGCTACGCCCTGCTTGGCCCTGTGTGATGTTTGGTTCCAGGAGTACCTCCACAAATAAACCCAACTTTATTTAACCATTTCCCATTAGATGCACACTGGGACGAGTGCYGGCGGTCCCGGCTGCGGGAGAGCAAAGCGGGGATGGAAGAGTCAACAGGGGCAGGTACCTCTGCAGGAGCCAGCCCCAGAGAAGACCCTCCCAGCTGGGCATGCAAAGGGAACGTGTAGGTAAAGCACAAGATTTTGGCACAGTGGCAGGCACACATGCTTGGAAAGACTGCATGGTTTGGCAGAGGATACAGTGACAAGCAAACCAGACAGGAAGATGAAAATACAGAAGAAATACAATTTCTCAAGGTTCTTGTTCCCATTTTTCCTCTACTGCATTTTGCTATTTTTCAGATAATAATAAATTATTTTTTGGACCCAGTTTCTCTTCTCCCACATCAGAAACTGATTTTTTTTAAATGTAAAATATGGAGTTTTCAGGCTTTTTCCCTTATTAGATTCTTCACAAGATAAGAACATGGATGACAAACAATATGAACACCAAGTCTTGGAATTCAATACTGAATATTATATTGCATATCACATCGGATCAGACACTAAGAAAAAGAATCTTCCTTCATAAAAGAGGACACCAGTGACAAAAATAGAAGACTGCAAACAGTGAGCACAATCCTGTATCTGTGCAGATGTCCCCATCCTACACCCCATCATTCTTAACACACAAAGTTCAATGAACAAAAAGTTATGCGCTATTGCAAAATGACTCTRCTATAGATTTTTACGGTCATCTGAGAAACTTATTTTAGAAAAGCTCTGAGGTCAGCAGCAATCTCCATTTTCCCATTTGTTTCAGAAAAGCTGTGCATGACATTGGCATTAGGTGTATATGTATTAGTGAGTATATATAAATATAAAAATATTTGTTTCAGTTTTCAAATCATGTTTCATATACGGTTTGTGCTAGATTTCAATAAGCATCTAATTAAGATAGATTTTTTTCATCCAGTGCTCTTGCAAATTTTATTTATCGGAGCTGCTTCAAGTACTGCAGACTATCAAACAGCAGCCAAAGCTGCAACTTCAGCAGAAAGACATTTTCAAAAAAACGGATAAAAGGGGGACCAACACAAATGCTAAATTAAGGTACAAATAAAGCAAGAGTTTTGATGGTATTTGGAGATGCACATTGYCAGTAGGTGTTTGGTATATCTTCAGCAGTGATCACACACCTAACTTTCATTTTTCATGAAACCATGGTGCTAAGCTGCTTCTGAAAATCCYACCAAACAGTTTCAAAACAAAACCTTTCCCCATTTCTACACGTAGTCACTCATTTGGACATTCAACAGACTTTTCCAGCCCTTTGCTCCCTGGAAGGTGTGGAGGAGAAGCAGCAATGTGCACGTGGCAGCAAACCCAACAACGTAAACGGCATGATTTGCAAATCACTAGCACACTTGGCAAAAAAAAACAAGACCCAAATCTTGGATTTATGATGTTTTAGAATTGGCTTTTCTATTCTAGTTTGGGAATGGAGTTATGGAGATTTTGTGTTTGAACCTCTTAATATTTACATATGGCAAGYGTGAGTCACACAAAGAAACAAACAAACTGCTAATATTAAGCACATTGTTGTCCTTGTTGACAAAACTAGATAGTCTACTAAATGTGGCTAAAATTTTCAGAACTTCAAAAAACTCTGAATTAGTAATGGCTTTGTCATTTTATAACAATCAGGCTATTTTTCCATCATTTAAACATAGAAAGAGAATGTCTTGCTTCCTTATTTAGCTGACTTGGAATACCATTATCAATCATCAAAAATATGTATTAGACACATTTATTCCCCTGACAAATTTATGCCAGAAAACTGATAGACTTATTATAGAACCTCTTCCCACAACAACAACAAAAAAACCCAACATGGTTTCACGTGCTTCTCTCTCAGTCTTAGAATTTGGGAAAAAAAATCTTTATCCAACAGCACACCCCTTAGAGCCAATATCTGATAGTTTTCTGAGAAAATCTTTCCTCTGCTAGGTTCACACATTGCAAATATCATAAAGGTATTATTATCCACTATAACTATCTAAAACACTAAAAAAGTAACTGCATTAAATGGATTTTTTAATGTCCATATTTTTTGTAATCAGTAAAGCAGATTTAAATCTATTTTTTCTATCACTATTAGGAGAGAGGAAGAGTCATAAGACACACATTTTAAGGACATAATTTATTGCAAAAGTTTCACTGCGGTTTTGTTTTGTGGGGAGTTTTTTGATCAGCTGTGAAGCTCTGCTCATCAGGATTTGTAATAATACACTTATTGTATCTGATGTTGGGAATCCATCCTTCGTAATACTTCTTGACATAATTGCAACTTTTGACATACTCAATCGTGGGATCCTTCTAAACCATCTTGAAAAATATGTTGGTCTTTCAGGTTCGGTTATTCAGCAGTTCAAATCTTATTATAACCATCGACAACAGTTTGTTAATATAATTTCTTTCCATTCCTCCTCTTACATTGTCATCTGGAGTCATCTGTTACAATGTCATCTGCAGTCCCACAGGGAACTCCTCCTGGTTCCATGCGCTCCTTTATCTACCTGCTGCCTTTAGGAGCTACAAAACCCTAACTACAGAGACATGGGCTCTCTTATCACACTCCTGCTGACATTCGGCACTTTAATTTCCTATTCCTTGTGCCTATTTATTTGATCAATATTCTAATGCTTTTCTCTCCTGCTCAGCTACTGAGATGAGACCCAGTTAAAAAAAAAAAAAAAAAATGTTTTTTAAACATTTTGAAGTTATACCCCAGACAGATAGAGGCAAAACAAGTTTTTGATTACATACCTTTTTCACAGCCAGGTGATTCATATTATTGTGCTTTTCAATTCCAGAATTGCTTTATTTATTTATAAATTTCCACATATTTGAGCATGTAAAAATGCCCAACAATACCATAAAAACTCAACTACAAGCTATAAAAAAGGCATGAAGTAAAGAAAAGGAGTGAAGCAAAGCAAAAGAAAAAATCAGTACTGAGTTGCATCCAAATTTCACCAGGTAGATTGCTATTTATGATACTRTCTCTATAGTGTGGTACCAGTCAATCTGAGTTACGGTACCAGAATCTGAACCTTAATGGATAATATTACCACACATTCCCCATAAAATACAAGCAGGAGCTGCTATTTGAGAAATACTGGGTACCTGTAGCTCCCACAGTTTGGTGGGCTATAACAAACACCTAGAGCTTCAAAAATCCAACCCAATTCTCAATAACACAAATACCTCTCCTCCCTCTGCACCAGCAGTAAAAGATTAGCAGGAAAATAAATATCCTAGGGAGTAAGAAAGAGAAGTATCCATCTCTTTTGCCCTGCAATAGCAAATGGGCAATTTCTGATTTTCAGAGGTAAATTGTTGCAATGTCGTATAGAGTCCTGTTTCCGTTCTTCCAGCTTTTGTCTGATATTCTCACGTTGCCCTCATTAAGTGAATCTCCCAATCTGAAGCAAACAACTGGCATTACSAACACCAAAGTGTCTTCTTCTTAAATAAATCTAATTCTACTTCTAAATCTATGAAGGACATGAAAAACTAAAAAAAAAGCTGGGCACTTTTAAAATAATGATCATTCTTCTTGCCAAAATCTTGCTTTGCTACCAAAACCACACAATAACATACCCTTACCCAGGCTACGGGATGGCAAAAATGCAYGCAGCTGTGTACAGTAAATTAGCCATCGTCTTTATTACTGTATGAAAGAAAGCTCACTGCTGAGACAAAATACCTGTATGGTCCTCTTGCATCGAGTTTCTTTTCTGGTTTTACAGAAGGCATGTGCACAAGAGGACACAGAAACTCTGYCTGAAATATGGCACTGAATCCTGGTTGCAGAAATATAAATCAAAGCTAACTTACTGAACTCAACTAAAWAATGTTTGCACAAATATCATTGAAATCAAACCAATGAAATTTAATAGGAAGGGCCTTTATCCATTTACTTTAAGCAACAGTTAATCCTCAGCTGTGTCCTTCTTACAGTCCATTTCTTCTGCACAACCTCTTTTCCACCACCTGTTTGAGAGACACTTAACCACACATGTCCTGTTATCCCCCTCAAACTCATAACTTGAGTTGCTTTATTCATCCGCTTCACATACTCATACCCTTTGTCTCTAATACAGAGAAGGGTGTTGCAACGACATCAGCCGAAGAAGGGAGATGGTGTGGAAACAGAGGCTGAAGAGAAAGAGAAGATCGTAAAGAAAGCAGAAGGGGACTGGAGGTCTTTATAAGATTTAGCGCAATGAGTCTCGATAGAAAGATCACTAAGAAAATAAAAAGSATTTCAGCAAATCATGCTTTTGATATAGTAGGAACCTCTCCTCTCTCCCTGGAGCCAAGCTGGCTGGCAACACCATGATGCCCCRTGTGCCCATGCCATGCCCTAGGCTGTACGATAAGAACTGCCATCTCCAGGTCATTGGAGGTGCCCATGCAGACAGAGGGGTACGGTTCCCTGGCACCAAGTGTCTGGGAAGGCACAAACCTTCTGCTTGTCCAAACCTCCCACGCAGTTTCAACCGGTTCCAGAAACCCTCTTCACTTCTTTTCCGAAGTGGTTCTGTTGTGTGGCTCTGCACGGCTGAACCACGGCTGGCTCCCACCTCGGGGGTGGGAGAAAAGACTCCTAGATATGAAGTAGCTTGCAGGATTCTTTGGGGATGTTTCAAAACAAAAAGCACCACATATCTGTCAAATATATGCATTATTATTAGCCAGTCTTCCTGTTTATTTGACCAGACACTTTCAATTTATGGAAACATATGGCAGTGAGATTAACTCCTACAGAACTAGAAATGGGCCAGAGTCCATGTTTCAGGTTTGCAAAACCAAACTCCAAAGCAGAATTGCTCTGGACCACAACTATATTTTATTCAAACAAACTCTATCAATAAGGCAATTTGAGATAAAGGGCTCCAACTCTAATCAGCTGAAGAAAGAAATGATGACTGATTCAGTAGTAAAACCTACATGGCAGCAGAGACAAGCCAGCACAACCTGGTTTTGAAAATTCCAAAGAAGGCTTTACACTGACCAACAGGAACTCTTCAGAGCCGCTTCTGTTTGCTTTTATTCTATGCAGTGACTCATATTAAGTCCTAAGAAGCTCGGGAAGCTCTCAAGSCTTCGACAAGGCCTCAGGCAAAATTGACGTGGAAGAGATGAAATGTTTATGGCCAGGCCAAAGAAGAGTTGTGGTAGAACATGGAGGAAACGAGTCCTTTGGCAAAAATCCTCAAACCTCTGAGCCCTCCGTTGCCTTCCCATGGGAAAGGGTGACCCCCGCACCGCTACAAAACGGAGCCCAGTGCAGTGCAGGGAGGCTCAAGGGTTCCTTCATTTTCCCCGACTATACCCAAGCATGGTAACAACATCCACCCTCAATCCATGTAACAGGTGCTTCTATACTCCGATGTATTGTTTAAAACCTGTTTTGTTGAAATTAGTCTTTTGTCAGCTTTACTATGTTGTTAGGAATATTTCCATATTTCACAGTTTAATGATTACATTTCATTTCTGCTATCTTCCGCTGTGTACAAATTCAGTGGGACTCCTGGGAAGAATGGTATAAAGAGAAAAACTTACGGGTTGGCGTTGTTTTTCATATGCATTTTTATAAATTCASCAGTTTAAAAGCAACATCAAAATAAGAACGAGATAAACATTAGRGTGGGACAGAAGGGAAAGGAAGAAAGTAACATTGATTATATGCGGTAGTATTTTAAAGCTATTTCCTTTCATATCACCAGATTCTTTCCTTATTTCAAATTCCCCACCGGGTTTTGAAAGTTTCTTGACAGAGCAAGACCTTTATTTAGTTATATGCAAGATTTTCTGGATTCCATTTGACTACAATATTAATATGCTTAATTTCTGTGTCTAACCACATCGTAGTAAGGAAGATTAAAAAAATCAACGTAGCCACACAAACCTTCTTCAAAATGCATTTTAAATTTGTTTCTTGTTGATAGTGGTGGTGCTGTCACTGAGCAACCCTAAAGCAAATTAAAAAATTAATGGATCAGGCATGAGAATAATTATTGTAGAAAAGGCCTGGACGGTGCCTTTTCCAAATAGACTACATGGGATTGATGCAGAAATGACCCAAGTGGGCCCTACTAGCTTATTCAATAAGGGTCCACTCAAATTCCATCTGTGAACATTTGGTCAACCCTTTTATGGCAACAAGGCTATTCCTCCAAGTTCATATTAATTTTTGTGCACATCTGCACACTCACCTAATCCCTACCCACATGTCACTTCAATTGCAATTAAAAGAACAAGTTAAACCTTGGACAAATTTTAATCACAATAAAGTCTGTAGGGTTATTTAAAAAAAAAAATCTATGAAAAACTTCTAATTTTTTTTTTCTTTCCACATCATTTCAGGAAAAACCTAGTCAGACTGGTGAATCTCCGACCATTGCCCTCATGGTTTGGATTTTGCCTTGGATGCAGAACAATAGGCACAAGTGTCATTGGACTTTTGGAGCTATCTGAGTTCAAGACGGCAGCATTCAAATGCGTGTGAGTGTGGCAAAGTATTTCATTGCACAAATCCRGAGTTTACTCTAAGATCAACAAGTAAATTACTGTTTTAATGCTATTATTATGATCCCTGAATGCATACAATCAGCGTCATTATTTTAAGCAAACAATTGCAAGGGCTTTAAATAAAAAATGCAGTATGCAGAACATTTACATTTTAAGCATAGCATATTAATAGGAAGGAAGAAGAGAAAGATGACAACTAGAAATGTCAGCTGGTTTAATCATACTTAATATGAAAAGACTGCTATAACTTTAAGAATGCAGCTTAGCTGACTTTGGAGCTTAGATTTTTATTTTTCTACTTTATAGCATGCTTCAAAACTACTTGGACAAATACAAAACAAGAATTACAGTGCACCATAAGTTATTTTAATATCCTGTAGTGGTGTATACTTCCAATGAAATCCCAAGACTATTATTAAGGTTCTGTGTTTGTGTGAAAATGTCAAGTTGTTTCGAGTGACTACATACTCTAAATTATATATAACTGTTACTTTATAGCTAATAGGCACTAAAATTACTTTAAAACAGAAATGTAAAGTTATATTTTCATCCTTTTTGACAGATAATAAAGCTTATTTATGAGATACATTTTCTCAAGTATTAAAATATATAATGTTTACAAAAACATTAAAAATACCAATACTTGATATTTAAGCAAGAAACAGCCATCATGGAGATATTTTCCTGGATATATCCAGCATGAAGTCAAATAGATGATAATGCAATAATTTCACTTGTGAAAGTCATTTGTTAAAACAGTAAAAAATAAAAAAGCTTGTGTCTCAAAATGAGATTTAGATGCTTTTCCTCTCCCTGTCTGTCATTAAACTGCAGGTACGAAATGCTTGTGTATATCTTTTAGATAAAATGACGCCACATGATATACTCCCACCCTTTATTTTAAATTGCATCCACTAAGACACGTTGCTTAATTGCTTTGTTGTCATGTCCCTACCTGAGAAGGCAGAGGGAAAAAAAGTTACTCCTTTTTACAAGCGCAATGGAAAGGGACATGAGCACAAGAGTAATTTCTTCCCTTGTAAACTCCAGTTAGGATGGAGAATTTATGAAAGTAAAGATTACTGTTGGCGTGATGTACACTTAAGTGTATACACCATCGCTAACCCACCAATTATTCACAGYCTAAAATAAAAAGGCTTCACATGCAAATTATCGTTGTTTATTCCTCCCGAGCACTTAGTAAATAAAAACATATAAACGTCGGGATTTATCTTGTTATCTGCGAAGTGTGAGGGATGCTGGTCGGCATTAGCCCTGATGCATCCCGGTTTGAAGGCAACCTTCACAGAAGGTTGCAGYGCGCTCGTTGCAGAGCGGCAGCGGGAGCTAATTGCTAACCCTCCGCTGTGATTAGGATTACCTCTTCTGCTGAGGGGCTGGGGCTAAATTTATGCTTCGTGGTTCTGCCGCGCTGCTATACAATATTATGCCAAAGCATGAACAAAAGAAAATTACCCTGAAGCAATGGAGTGCCACAACGCATTGTCGCTATTAATCTTTTAGTAATGGCAATGCTAATTTGACATGATGCATAGTAATTTATTAATAGAAATATTTGAAGTCCTAAACTTAAAATATTCTGTGCGAGAAGGGAGGGCTCTGGAAGTGGGTAGGGGGCTGCAAAGCCTTKCACCTCCAAAGCACTGCCTCTCCTTCAACTGCCCATCCACACCGGCAGGAAGATGTGCCCCAACGCTCGGCAAGAGGACGAGACCCAAGCGTTTTTGGGGGAAAGCAGGCTAATGGTTTTGTAAGGGGAACCCAAAAAGGGGAACCCACCCAGCCAAGCTCRGTGTTTCTGCGGTCAGGAAGAGGAAGGAGGGTTAACATCCTTGGCAGAGGCAATTATTGCCCGGCGCTGGTCGGCAGGGGATGCTCCTGCATCAACCAACTCATCGCTTTCTGGGAGAGGGGGCAACCCCGGGGGCCCCTGGCCCCCCGTGCCGAGCCCGCTGCCTGGCCTTGGTCTCGGCAGGAGGGCACAGCAGGCTGCTCCCAGGCACCGGCGCTCCTACAAACTGTTTGGCCGTGTTTATAAAAGGGCTAATCCGTGTTCACRTCGTACGGGCTTTGTTCCTTCTCCTGAGCCATCATTAACTATTAATCGAGGGGGGGGTTCTTCAAAGGTCTGCTCCATTTGTTGCTTGCTCTTGGAAAACAGGAGCCCATTTAGGATTCAGGAGAGCGCTAGGAAGGCAGAGATATTTGTAAACGCCGTAATGGTCATATTAATAGACTAAATGTATTTAAAAAAAACCACACAATAAGGGGAAAAGGAAGGTGTGAGGGGCTTATATTGAACATCAGCAGCAAACTGCAGAAGAACTTCATGATTTGTTACGAAAGCGGCACTGGAAAACCTGGGTGTCCTGGTTTCAGCTGTGTTTAGCTGCCTGCTGGGTTAAACCACAACACTGGGGAAGCCTTAAATTCCACCTGTCTGATTAATGTCAAGGTTACGTTCGATCTACATTGGTAGCACACATGAATTTCATGTCCCAAGACCTCAGCCGGAGTTGATGTAACATGAGCCATTATTTATTGGCGATAATGGCCACCAGCCAAGGCAAAACCTGGTACGATACATTAATAGCATCGCGTTGTCTTGGGAAAACGAGGCCATTAATGCAGGTCATCTGCAGTATATAGCGCGGACCGGTTCAGGTGGAAGCCATCAAAAACTTCTTCTTAAACTGGAAATAAGCAGAGTTCAAACCTTGCTGTATCAGTTAAGAGGAAATACTTTCAGGTCTTCTGTGGCCTGCCATTCCCAGCACCCTCTCAGCATAATTTCACCTTGACCATACTTGCTTTCAGTTTTTGCAAGTTTGTTTTCACGTCTTGTACAAAATGGTTATCCTTGGTCTGGTTAGTTTTGGAATAAGAGATGTTTTAGTATGTTTTACAATAAGACCGTCTGGTAATGTCGCTTCCTCCTCTATGAACCACAGAAATGAAAATATTTGCTCACAATTCTTCTTTRCTGTAAATGACACCATTGAAATGCATTACTTCAGAATATTAATGGTATGACTCCAAAACCAGAATCTTACCCAATAGATGGAAGGCAACTGCTGGCAATTCGCTTCCGTTAAGAAGCCATAGCTCCCAACAACATCACAAATAGAGCACCATCAACACCCCAAAAAAAGAGTTACTCTGTGCATTAGCATCACACATTGCAYCGCGTGTTCCTGTGGCCAAAACCAGCGAAAAATTTCCATTTACATTCTGTCATCCTCTTTGCATCGTCCCCAAAGGGTGGGGTAGGCTTCCCTACTCTGAAGAGGACTTTGTTATCACCACCCTGTTGGGCRATTTATTTGTTTTTTAAGAAGTGTGAAGTGCCTGTGGATACTTTTTAACTTCAGTCACTGGAAGACTTCATTTATAACCTGATACCTTATTACTTGACTTTCCTAAACTCTCTTTTCCTTTTGTTGTTTCAATTTATCTTATATCACCACTCAAGCTAGACAATGATAAAAAACTAAAGGTGTTTTCTTTTGTCATGTAGAAAATGTGATTCATTCGTTGTCTTTAACAGGCCTTCAGACCACCAGACATATGTTCAATGTTTGGCAGCAATAAAAAAACCAACAACAGCAGCTAAACAAATATATATATTTGTAAGGATTATAAATCAGTGCAAGTTATTCTGGCACTACTTTATATAAGACATTAGTGGGAGTATATTTGAAATATTGTGTGCAATTCTGGTCACTATATTACAGGCAGAACATTGTGGAGATTGAAAAGGTGCAGTGGAGGGCAACCAAAATGATTCAGGATTTGGGGGATATGAATTATGAAGACAAATTAGCCAGATTCAGGCTGTGTTACTTAAGGACTCGCTTCTGCAGGACGCCGGGGGGGTCCTGCCTGGGCACCCCTCCGAGGATGTCCATCACCCCGGGCTTCTCCTGCCCCAGCAGCACAGAGGCAGCCCCCCAGGACGGCGGGCGAAGGGGAGCTTCTCGCACGGCTACGGCTCAACGAGAAATAAGTGGACTCGCAGCTACAAGTTGCGGGAGTAGTAAATAATTCAGAAGCATGAAAAAACTGACAGGGAGGAAATTATCCATCCATTCATGTACTGAATTTAAGATTAGAGGAGCTAAAAAATGCTGCACATAAAGTAGTGCTAAAAGCAAAATATTGCCTTTCAGTAAGGAAAGCGTATTTTTTCTAACTTTTTTCTTAAGATGGGGAAAATGAAAGGCTCCTTTTTGCACCTGCAAAAAATGACTTCTGTTGCAGAAAAAAAAAATAAATTAAGCTGTGTACTAGAGCGGAGGGGGGTGTGAAGGTGAAAGGGTAAATTCTCTTCATTGCGAGACGTGCTGCTGACCGGGTGGTTATAGGTATGGCCATGGCACAAGGATATCATGCCGGGGCTGCACGGACAAGCCAGCAAAGAAAACTTCTCCTGGAAAGGAAAACAGTCAGAGGCAATCCCTTCTTCTCAACTAACTGAAGAAAARGCAGTAATTCCCAGAATTAGATGCGCTCTGTGTTTTTTCCTCGCCTTTTTTTTCTGGAGCTCAGGTAGATGTCCGAGCAGCAAGGAGAACACAGTTCAATTAAAATAGAGAAGGAAGGAAAAATGCTATCACAAAAAGCTCTGTAGTTTTTATTATTTACAAGAGCAAAACTTCCCACACCTCATCCTAAATAAAGTATATTCACACCGTCAGCTCAAGCATCAGGGTCTGAGGGGCAGGTGTCAGGTGGGTGGAGTTCTTCTAAAATATCTTTATTCCATTTTTATTTTGCCCAAAAAAYTAAGGCATGGAAAATATGCATGAATATTTTTCTGCCATGAGGTCTCAGTCTGGAAAAGCACTCAAGGCTCTCCYTAATTAAGCACATTTATATGCCACGCATTGCTGTTTCTGACACCTGACATACTACAAAGTATTTCAATCCACCCTACACAGGGCAATCTCAGCATCTCACTTGTGGAGTCAGATATGGCTAAGGCTAAATCAATCCTGTGACTGATATTAAGCAGTGGCTTAAGACATTTAAATATAATATCTGACTTCTGAGGGGATAAGTATTCCACGTCTCGCTACTATGCACTATTCAAAATGCAGACAACAGAGATCCGCGTGCTGGGAAACGGGAGGCAGGAGCCTGAGAAAAAGAAAATGACTTCAAGGAGACGGGAGTGTGACCTCGGCGCTGGCCAGTTCAGGTAATTTTCACCCTCCAGCAGGACTGCACCATGTCAGAGGCCAAATTACAACCCATCTGGTCAGTGAGACTTGAAGCTCAGGAGATTTTGTGAAGAACAGAAAGCTACAAGGGCTCTATATATCTGTCAAGGGCTAAATTACATTATGGATGAGAATGGACTTCAGTTTGGGACAGTTCAGAGATCTTTAAGTGAAATTTTCCYACCTAGGCAACACCTGCTCAGCTCCGATTCTTTGGAGAAAACTAGAGCTACAATTTTGAAGGCAAACAAATCCCATWTTTGAATACCACTTTATTTCCGACTATTTTTTTTCATGTAAGACAAGMTAAATCCGTCATCCCAGCCATGTTCACTTAAGAACTTTGAATGTAAGAAAGACATCACTTATTTTCTTTAAGGGGAATTTTTCAGGAAGATGTATAAGGAATATTCATACCAACAGTAACAGGAGCTAATACCTTAATGCGTAGCCAGAAAGCAGAATGACTTGGCCCAGAAATTCCTAAAGTATTTACTAGACCCCAGGGATGGRTGATCCTACTAGGATAAAAATGTTTCCTTCTCAAAACCTGAATCATTCTTAGCAGGAAGCTCAATGGATTTTTTTTCTCCAAGATCTTTCATCCTACAGCTTATGTTCCTCTACACCAATAAGAAACACAAGGAAATAGTCTATGATATAGTAAATGACCACTCGAGGGACTTTCTAGCCCAGCTGGAAGCCCGTTTATGAGAAACATGGTGCAAAACACAGGAGCCCGGTCCGTCAGAGCCCTAGGAAAAGATCCAGCCGTCCGTAAGGTTGACCCCAGCATGTTGRCTCCTCCCCAGATTCCTGTTCTTGCTTAGAAGAAACCCTGTCCCAAACAYGGCTTAAAAGCTGCAGGACTTTTGCAGAAGGAATCAAAACAGTTGCAACAAGATATATTTGTTTATTCAGATATCTCCAAAATCCCTCATTGCATCGCGACTAAATACAGTGCACTTATGCTAGCATCTCGTTCCTGCAATGCATCAAGTAAATTAGAAGAGTATAGACTAGACTATAGGCATCYGACCCCCAGATGTTGCTGCAGTCTCCACCTACGCAGCCAGGCACCACGTTGGCTACCCCCAGCCTTTGCCGGTCGTACAACTTCCACTAGGAAGCTCAATTGACTTTGGTTTCCCTCTTCCAGGCCTACAGGCAGAATTGCCATGTGTGCCGTGAGTGAGACCCTTGAAGAGTTTAAACAAACCTAGCACAATRTAAAAGTAAATCAGTAATCTCATGTGATATTTAAAAGCTAAACTATATTTAGGTAATGCTATTTAACTCATGTAATATGCCAAATATATTTGAAGAGTATATTTATACTGTAACTCCATTGATTTCCACAACAGGGATGAATTAGGCTTGCCTCTCTTAAGCAAATAAAATAAACATTGTACTCAATCTTTAACTTTCAAGCTAAGTATGTTCCAGCTCAAACATTCCTGTTGCCTGAGCAGCCTAATAGATTTATTCTCTGATGTCATTTTTCTCATGTCATTTTGGAATTTGATTGCAGCATATTTAAAATGTTGGTTGCAATCATAACAAAGTGCAGCATTTAAAATGCATTCAACACGCACATTGTCCTTGCRGAGAATGGTTATTTGTCTCTGTCCTCTGAGGAAGAACATGGTATGATGAGCAAAACCTGGCATAATAAAGAAGAATGATGTGTAAAATCCCACAGAAAGAATGGCTCTTTATTTCTTAAATTAAATATGTTTGGGTGTGTTAAATATCTTATCTGATAGAGTTCGAACAAAACTGTTAGACAAATAAAGGCATGCTTGCTATTCCCTCCAACAAACTGTACAAATCCAGAAAAACCTTCACATATGAATAATTGATAAAGGATTAAAACTGTTAAAAGCATATATTTTCCATGCACCAAGGGTATTTGTCTAATAGGTTTCCACTGTGATAAACAAAGTACATCTCCTGTTTCGTAATTTCAAGRTAGTTTTCAAATGTTAAGCTGTTTTATTGTTTGCTATTATTTGCAATAGGGCAACCATCACAATAGCATCCAGGTTCATTCTGCTAGGAGTAAAAACTGAGAGAGAAATAAGCCATGGCTTTGGGAACGGTGACAAAGTCAGAAAAGGAAACCACCCGTCGAGGGACAGACACGGAGCACTGCAGCACTGCAGGTAAGCCACCACAGCCGCTCAGTCGTGTCTACTTGAATATAGTTCTTTGGTAAAGCAACAAAGTTGTACATTTTGTCCTAAAGCATTCGTAAGACATTACCGTGTTGGTCCAATTTAATAAGAAAGAAAATAAGTTCGTGAAGAAATTCTATGATTAAGCCAATGTGGTTAGCAATTATCATACCGCAGCAATAATGACACATTAAAACCAAAGGAAATGAAAACTCTTTAGCAATCTCAGGTCAACGCTGTTGAGAGAAATCCTGCTTCCCTTAATCACGTAAGTACTAACCTGACTGCATTGATGGGATTTAGTCACTATAATTGTTTTCCACCTTATTTTAAATTGGCTAAAACCAGAATCTTGTGCTTTATGTTTCGGGGGTATCAACCCTGATAGTCAGCTACCCTGGTGCCCACTGGCTTCCCAGTGCCACCAGTGGCAATTCTGCAGAGGGTATCGCAGTTCCCAGCCTTTGTGCAAGCACAAAATTTCTATCTGAAGCTGGACAGTAATTATCAYGAGACAGGCTAGCTTCTCTTCCATTGCAGAACATGCCTTATTGTATCTCCGCTTCCTTACTGAAATTGTACGTAGGAAATACTCCACCAGCCCCACAGTCCACTGGTTTTTATTCCACTATATCCACTATATTCATTGTACAGCATGTTTTTATTCTTTGGACACCAAAAAATAATGGAGAAATAGTTATTTTCTCATAACCGTATTTGGAGACTGGTTTAGAATAGCAGTTCTGCCCTCAAAAGAAAAATCTTKGAGTGCTTGCTATTATTAGCAAGATATTCCTCTGAATTTTGTGTCAATAGCTAGCAGTGAAGAAGGGTCACCATGTTGATGTTATCTTGTCTTATTTAGTGGGTGCCAACGGTAAGTGTGAATTTGGGTGATTTGACAATGAGGGGAGAACCAGAGGTCACAGCTGGACAATGATTTCACTGAGTAGCCCTCCAGCTGTCACGCAGCTTAAACAACTCATGGGGTCACCCCCACTGCTGCCCATGCCTATGGCACGGCTTTATCTAAGGTCACCTTACTGTTCAAATAAGCACTGAGCACCCAGACAGAGACAGCAAAGATGATAAAGGCAAATTTGCTTCAAGAGCCCACAGAAACCAAAACTTTTTCCCAGACTGCCATCAGTTTCATAAAAGAAGAATTCAGATCAACTGGAAATGTGCAGTACGTTTTGAAAAGGAAGAAGATAACAAAAATTTACAGTGCTCATTGGTACAGATTACACTTTTAAGAAAAACTTTGCTATGATTTAAAATGCCTAGAGAAAATAATTTTTTAGCCAATATTTTASTTGCTTATGTCTATACAAATGGGTTAATGAGAATTTTCATGGACTTTTGGAGTAGACAACCCTTGAAGAACTGGCAGCAAGGTGTATCCTGGAGCTGGGAGGAGCTGGGCTCYGGCAGCTATGAAARGCARGGGGGCACTGGAGAGAGAAAACCCYWCCCTTGGCCCCTCGAGACTGCAAACCAGGAGGCAACAGCAYGTGCACCCCAACCAATTTTAACTGCRTTGACAAAGYATGATGAGAGAGAAGCATGCTCTTAGGYGTCATGGTCCCAGACCATGCAGTGCTCCAACATGCTCAATTGCATGTGAAAGCAGGAGGAAAGCCCAGCTTGAAAGGACAGGGTGCAGGATACCGGCGGTTCTGCAAAGCATTAGGAGTCAGCTTGCTGCTCTGCTAAGTCCCTTCTTCTTCTTACCCACAGCAAGGGAGGTTCCACCACCTCAGCCAGACCAACAGGACGTGAGCTCCAACTCCGCTCATCTCCTGGAAGCACCTCTAAATTTCRGGCATAGATTAAGTGCACAGTGTCCCTTTAAAAATCCCAACTTGCCTTCCTGCCTTCAAAAAAAAACAAAACACAGGAGCCTTCAACTATGAATCTGTTTGTGGTGCACGAGTCATCCAATACTCCTAAAAAAGAGCTAATTTTTTTAGCATCCTTTGCTTTCAAAGCGACCAACTARATGCAGAAAAGCGGGCCCTCCCCAAGGGACTGCCTCCTCCCCGTGGTGCAGATCGCCTGCAGCTAACATGCAAGTAGGACAGAAACAGGACTTGAAAATACTCAACCCTACAGATGACTCCATGAAAGACAAAGAAAAATGGCTGTTTGGCGTGCAAAACCTCACAACTGTCTGCTACGGCACTGTGTCTGGGAGGGCTCTCTGGCAACTATTCATTAGCGGCAACGGCAAATAATTTGTAAATATAACTATAAGGATATCTGCAATGATATTAATAGGTATGCATCAAAACTGAATGACCTTAASCACTGTATATTTCAAATGCCACAGAAAAGTGAGACACTTAACACATTACAGTATGGCACTTTCTGTTAGGCTTTCTCTTAACTGCTCACACAAATATGCAGAAGGTGGAGTTTTACAAAGCCGTGTTTGTCCGTCCACGACACATCTCGTTTCCTCCTCACCAGTAAATTACATAACCACTTGCTACAAGAAATGCTTTCAAAAACACAGGAAAAAGAGAAAAGCRAGAAAAAGAAAGAAAATAAAAAGCCCTGGTGCAAAATATATGCAGAATTTGTTTTCCAATGAAGGTCTAATAGGGCTACCTCTTAAGTCTGGATATGTAAAAAATTGCCCTTTTCACAGCTGATAAAATACAAATTAATCCTTAGAGGATTTAATATGTGCCTATTTATTACTTTCAAGTATGAAAGTACTGCTGCAATTAATATAGCCTACACTACTGTATGCGCTGGTCTGTGGCATTGTCTTTGAAACAAGAAAAATATGCAAAGCTTTTATATACAGATATGTAGAGAAACACACACACACACACACAAAATATATTTCTCCTTAAAACCTGCAAGAGTAGGTGTGATGCAGTGCCTTTGCAAAGGTTGAGCATCCAGTGCGTCTCTGTCGTTCCACTGTTGGTGATGGAGTCAACGTGAACTCCAAAGCTTCAAATTAAGGTGTCTTATGGGTATGAGATAATGTTATTTGTTTGCAACTGTAACTTAGCTTTGTTATGAGAAGTGCAAACATTTTAAAAATTAAAGAAACTTTTTTCTCTCTCTACACAGATTAATGTTTATTTAACCTCCAATTCTGCAATATTTTTTTCTTATTTTGGTAAAGTACAGTTTCATTTCTTTGCTTGTGTTTCCAAAATTAACTCTTGGAATGCCAATATTTTCCAAATTCCCAGTCAAACAAGTGTGCCTGTCTTCAGTCAGTGAGGAGTTGTCATTTTAGAAATTTTTGACTCTATTTGCAGAAAAAATATTCTTTACTTGCCTACTGCTATGCATATATATTTATTTTTTTCAATCTKTTTAGCATATATTGGCCAGGTGACAAGTTTCTAGTACTTTGCACACCTTAAACATGTGCTGACTTTGAAGTTAAAGTGAAAATGATTCATATCTTAATATTTTTTGAAAGCAATATTCAAAAATTGTTATTGCTCACGTAGATGTGTGTGTGTGCATGTCTTCCTCATATAAATAAATATATGTGTGTGTGTGTGTACATATATGCATTTAAATAATAATGATAACCTTTGGGTTATTCATTTATCTGTCACGGCTTCGAAAACTTTTTGGTGGAAATGGAGAAATGAAAATGATTCCATTTTTATCCTTCAGTAATGAATCCCCCAAATTACCATAAGCCTYGTTCTTTAAGTTCAGGGTAATGAGTCAGATTTTATTCATATTTTTTGAAGGGTCGAATATCTGTTTGACAGYCTCCCTTTGTTTATTCATCGCCAAAGTCTATATAATTTCCTGCGTGGTCGGCCGTTTATTTRCAACCTCTCCAGTCGTATTTATTTAGGGTAAAAGACCACCTCGGCGGGAGCGGGGGAGAGCAGTACTTCTGCATTACGCTGCCTCTTCTGTCCCATCTCAGCCCATGGAGCTCTTTTGACAGACAGCATGAAAAAAAATCTGCATAAGGAAAAGTAACTGACAGCTGGGGTCAGACTCTCTCTGTTTAATGACACTGCCAGTTACACATTTTGAATTGTTTAAATATGAGTCTACAGCTTCAACGATCATCATCTCACTGGTTCCACTTTTCATACCCAACAGCCAGGAAAGTGACACGTAATTACACACTTACTGATGGTATCGCCGGGGCCGATAATTAAAACTGCCACGGGAGGATTGCTATTGCTAGTCTACAGCTGGGATGTTGTCAAGAGGTAGAAACTCCAGCAGCTTTTAACGCTATCTTCTTACAGGTGGACCACGGGCGCCGGCGGTGAAGTAATAGAAAGGCCTCAGCACATCATTCACAATGTCTCGCACAAATGAAGAAAATCTATTAACAATCCAATAAGTGAAATACAAACACGCTGACCCAAGGGTTAAACTGTCTGGGTGGACGCACTGCTCGCCGCCGCTCCGCATTGTTCTTTTTTTTTTTTCCCTTTTGGACGTGTTTACAGAAAAAAACCGTCAGGAATGTTTTGCCACCTTTGGTAGCACAAAGGGATGCTGGGCGGGCAGCGCCGGCAGCGCTGCGCAGAAACAAGCCCTGTTTATTTCCGATGAGCTCATCGCTTCTCGATGACTAACTAAAATTCAGGGACAAGGAAGGAATGAGCTGCCAAGTGTAAACATYTGAGGAAACAAGGGAAGATCTCATTTTGCACGGTAGGTTTTGTTAAATAACTACCTCTCGGGGCGTTGCACCAGAGATTCGCGTCCTGCCTCAGCAAAGACAGGGCAGAGGAGTGACGAACTAGCAATATAAAGCTGGAGAAACCACCACAGCCAAGGTAAYGGAGCACTCAATGGACAGCCAAAATGTGAGCCAGGTTTGTCCTTGGTTTGATGCTTGACTACTGATAAACCACCCCAGGTTTTCTCCTTTTTCTCCTCTGATGAAATGGAGATTAAAACATAACCAAAYGATGGGGGAATTAGTATGTGCATAGCACTTGGTTGTTGCTTTATTTAAGATTTACACAACGCACTTACCAAGCTTTCCTGAAACGATGCAGAAGAACAAAGCCAGCTAACTACCTGACCTTGCAGTACGATTACCAGCACCAAAGTTCCCTGGCAGTTTTCTCACGTCAGCCCCATCGCTCGCAGCCACGGACAGTCGGGATTCGCTGTGACCTCGGCTCTGAGCCATACTGGGTTGACGATGAGGTGTGTTTTGGCACAAGAGCAGCTCCACGTTTGCAGGTTTGATCCCCAGTCGCTGAACTCGACCATCTCAAGGGCTTCAGCTGGGCTGTGGCCAAGGCAGTCACAGCTCCAGGTTTCCCACTAAGCCCCCTCCCTGCCTTCGGAGGAGATGTAGACTATCGAATGTCATCCACAGGCAGCTCCTTCGTGCCCTCACAGCCACMACAACTCTCCTGGCTCGCTGCACGTGCTTTTTCATCCTGCTCATGACTGCCTGCATGAAATGTCCCTAGCAAACGTTGGAAGCAATAACGAAGACATATATCCTCACGCAGCCTTAGCATACCTCTCACAGCTTGGCCTTGGTGTATTTATAGATGCACAGAAAGCCCAGAAGAGTGAGGAGTGAGTCAAGAGGATGAAGACTCAAATGCCAAAGGAGATGGGCTGTGAAGAAGTTCTTTCTCCTGAGTCCAAAATGCATAACTTTGAACTGTTACTTCACGTCAAAAAATAAAATTAGAGTGACCATCACAACCAAGCACCAAYCAACCAACCAACCAACCATTGCTCTTGCATTTAAGAAACCTTTTTGGCATATTAGGCCAATGAAAATTTATTAAATCTGGTCTCTCTGTATGTCAAGCTATCTTTGAAAGGAGAGAACCTGCTCTAATTCCTTCTTCTTTCCATCTCTACAACCATGCCTGGACAGAAATGCCCCATACTCATACTRCAACATGTTGCATAACAAAAAAAAGAAAAAGACTTCTGCTTCTGCACTGCTGCTAAATTACCCACAGCATTATTTTTTTTTTTGAAACAATACAAAATTTGAGAACTTGYGACATACATCTTGCACAAAAGTCTGAGTGTACAGTTGGACAAAACAGGCATCTTGGTACAGCTGCTGAGACGAGGGGGAGGAGGATGGCCACCAGGAAGCTCTCCTGAAGGTCCTTGCCTCCTCATTCAGACATGCCAACCACGTTGCCTGCATTGCACTGGTGTGTGTTGACTCTTGCCATGTTCAAGTATTTTCAAGACTGTTCCACTGCCTGCACCCGTACATAAAGTCTAGGTGACTTTTGCCRTTGCATTATCTAATTCTTAAGTAAAGTATACAAGCTTTCTAAGACTTTGGAAATTAAGATCTTAAAAAACTATTGAATTTCCCTGAGCTGATTTTTTTTTTAAGCATCAGCTTTGTCTATTTAATTTTGGGAACTTATAAAATATTTCTACTAAAATCTTTGCTGGGAATTTCTAAGTTTCAGACCACTTTGGGTATTTTAGAAAATTAGATTAATAAAGAAACTTGAACAATTTAAGTTCTATAAAACATTTAAATAGAAATTATGACAAAACTAAGCATGGAGTTCTCTGTGATTTGAATATTTGCCAGTGTACTAGTCACAGAAGTAAGCTGTTATTAAGTAACATCAATGGTAAGCAGTGCAAAGTACTGAAATTCAATGCATATATTTTTGGTAGACATTTTCCCTCTGGATCTGAGTTTCAATTTCTTCTTTAATGACCAGTAAACTACCACTATAAAGTACTAAAACCATTTGAAGGAATAAGTATTACCTTCCTTCACTGAAGGCTCATATTTAAGATAAACCAAAATATAATTATAAATAATATCTATTAAATATTTGTCAATTACATGAACAAGGCAATACCCTAAAACAAYCAGACAATCAATGGTCAGATCATGTGTATTGCAATATGCTGAYGTATTTACTTGCAAACGTTTCATTTGTCTTAGAAATTTAGCATCTGAAATTCTAACCTGTTGAKGTGAATGAATGTTTACCATCAACTTAGCAGCAGAATCATTTCACTCTGCAACACCTTCACTAACTTAACAAAACTTGCAGTTTCCTGATATGAAAGTCCTCTTCTCAGTTTTGTATTTTCAACTCACTCAATTGATTAAAGCCATTCTCTCCAAATCTTTCACAACTGACCTGTGTTGGCTACAGATAAATGTTATTCTGCAGGATAAATGTTATTCT
This sequence comes from Oceanodroma leucorhoa, assembly GCA_030449065.1. Classification (NCBI taxonomy): domain Eukaryota; kingdom Metazoa; phylum Chordata; class Aves; order Procellariiformes; genus Oceanodroma; species Oceanodroma leucorhoa. Next base: position 13,022,874 of record JASVER010000017.1, read on the forward strand.
GCAGAATAGATGAGGCAGATCTTCCTCTCTACAAGGGCAGAGAGATGCCTGGATGCTTTCACATACGTAGGTAGCATGTAAACCTGTGCAACGTTGGAACAGAGGGAGTGAATGTGGATCCTGGACAAATCCAGGTATCACTGAAACTCGCATAGCCCCACCAAGTGCTTTAGCATCCTCACCTAGCCCATATAAACCCATCACACCTTGGTTTCACTAAAAGCCAGAGCAAAACCAGCATTAACATTAAAAGGAGCAGGATTTGATCTACATAAATGCCAGGCTGCTTGCACTGCATATGGAAAAATGTCATCAGCTGGTACCTTTCCAGACCCGAAGATTCAGAGAATAAAGGGATGCTTGCTCTGGCTGGCACCGTTAGCACTCCTGGAAGAGGCAAAAATGAGCACCATCACCCCTCTTCTTCAGCATTGCCTCTTGACAGTACCGTATCTATAAAATGACATTGAGAAAACAGTTCAGATTGAGCTTTTCCAGTCTCAAAAGCACCTAATTCACACTAGAGTGAAGAATGACAGTGGYGAGCCATTTCGTGCAAGGCAGCCCYACAGGGTACCCCGCGGGTGCAAGTGAATCCGGAGAGCCGGCACCGCGCMGACGWGCCCARGGACAGGCACAGCCACCCCTCCAGCTGCYGAGCAGCATCGCTGCTTTCCGGATAAAGTCTGGAAAGAGCCTAAATCACTGCAGGAGGAGAAGAGAGAGGGGAGAGAGAGGAGGGAGAAGGGAGGAGGAAGAGAAGTGTTGATCAGTTCTGGRTAGAATCCATGATAATTAATGATAAATTATGCAGGGTTCAAAAAGCTTAAAAATACTACCTAGAGTTTTAATTGGAAGTTTTAAGGTAGTGTAAGCAAAACTATTTCAAACTGATGTTTTACGGTACTCTTGACCAGTGAAATTTGACAACYGATGAAAATACAATTGTTGGAAACAAAGTGGAGCAGAGACAGATAGGGAAAAAAATCAAGTTGGAGGAATGGGAAAGACATAGAAAGGAAACTCTGTGTGCCAGAGACAGCACCTCGCTCCAGTCACAGACGGGAAACAAATTACAGATCAGATTAATCTCTGAACCCACGCTAGGTCTGAGGACAGGCAGCTTTTAGCTTCCTGGTTTTGGGACTGTTAAAACAGAGCAAAGTCACCCAAGAATTGCCTCGGGCAGCTACTCTGACCTCTCCAGATGTGGCAGGATGCTCTCCGCGGCAGCAGCAAGCGYCGTGCTCCGCATCACCACTCACAGAGCTCCCGGGGCACAACGCACAGCAGCTCACCTATTCCCAAATGCTCCGTAAAAGGGAGCTACCCTCTGTGTATATACGCACACAGGCATGCGATGCAACGGCCAGGACTCCACTGGATGCAAACCAACGCAGTACTGTCGGATAGTGCTTCCCTGGAGCAGTGCCAATTCATAGGTCTTAATGATCTCTGTTTAAACATGACGCATATTTTATTCCTGAGTCCTGAACCACACAAATTCAATAATCTTTTCCATAATTTCTGTGTGGAATCGGCACACAGTACAGAAAAGCCAACTTTTCTTCCAGTTGGGTTTATTTAGCGACTGAAAGTACCGGGATGGATAGCATAGCAGGAACGGAGCCAGGATCATGTAAGCAGTTGCTGGGTGAACTTCCACCCATGCCTCTGCCAATACATCTTCATCTCAACTGGCAATGTCCAGTGCTCCACCCCAGCCTTGGAGCGCTTCTGAGCAGAATTGGCAGTCATGCCCACCTGCGTAGCAGTTTTCATGATAGAAAGGCACGGACACTAAAATGAAGTTCCCAAATCCAATTTTCACTTGTGAATTGAGCCTCGGCTCGTACCCGGCTCTGCAGAGGTGAAAGGCTAACGCGGTGCCCCGGCGTGCCGCCGAGGCTCTGCCAGCGCCTGCTAATGATGTTTTGCATGCCGGGCGAGCCCGCGCCGGGAGCTGGGGGGGGGGGAGCTCGGGCTGCCTGGGGGGAGAGATTCACAGCCAAGAGGAGACGGCATGCCAGCCTGCCAGGGAACTCGGCGCGTTGCAGAGGCAGATCCGTGAGCAATGCTAACATCGCCGCTCGCAGACCCGCGCCGCGACCCGCAGCTCGCGGGGTGCCCAGCGGGCGCGCGGGCAATGTGCCCTGGCAGAATTCACGCCGACGTTTTGCAGCCGCAAACACCCATCCCGGACCAGCCGCTGGCARCTCGGTTATACTAATGCAACCCCTCATATCCCTATCTAAATGTATTGATCTTTATGCGGGTTGAAGGCTGGTTTATGGGTGTCYCAAGGATTAGTAAGCACCTGCACATTTTTAAAGGGTCATTTCTGAACCCGTGCAAGTGAAAGCCGAGTGCTTAAAACTCAGCATATTTTCTGCGTTCTTAATATAATAATTATTCTCTAGCTTGTCCGTGGAGCTCAGTGGATGAGCAATAATAAACACGTGCTCACCCTTCAGTCTATAAACATAGGCTTCTTTCCAATCCCTGGCTTAGAAGTGTACCTCAAAAAGAGCAGGTAATTTTGCTTTGCTGTCAGCTATATCATAGCCACAATGTGCTAAACATTGCAGAAGTACGAGAGGATATTTTATTAGCTGATAAGCTGGACTACTATTCACTGAGGAAGAAGATTATCAAGCAAATTACACTGGGAACCAATAATAGGGGAAAGGTTAATGATTTCTGTAAGCCACCGAATTCACCCGCCCCTGTAGTTTACTAAGAAAATTGGGGTTTCTTCACGCTGAGCTTATGGGAACACTTTACCCATATTTCAACCCTTCTGTCCTCAAAGATCTTTGACATCACTGCTTTCTTGCTTGAGAATTTACATTAAGAACAATTATAAAACAAAAATATACCACCGTTCAGGAAAATATACAACTTCTTATCAGAGGGATGTGGATGTTCTTCTTGCCAGTCTACAGACATGGAGATTAAATTTCAGAGAGAGATTTATTTTGTGCTATTGTCCTGTTATTCACCAGAGGATTGTGCAATGCAAGTAATCTGATCAGAATAATGCATAGGGACATATTTCAGAAAACCAATAATTGTGGTAACGTTGAGCTCTGCAAGGTGCCAAAATAAAGTCCAAAATCACTCTCACTCTTTTCCACAATTCCTTAATCATGGCACCATAATGTGCTGCTCTGTTGTCCATTAAAGCCACAAGCTTGAAGTAATCAATGCTGGACATTTGGCGATTTATTGTAATTTTAGATCTACAGCACTTTTGCAGGCTGAAAAGCAAAATTATATTTTATAGGTGTGCCATATCTTACATTTTACAGCTTTTACTTCTTTAAGCTGGCTTGGTGCGGGTTTTTGTTGTTGGCTTGAGGTGTTTTTTTTTTCTTTTAACCTGAGTGCTGCAGGCTTTTTTATGATGTTAGGAAGCAGTTAAGGCAAACAACAGAAAAAATTACTAAAACTGACTGTATTTAAATTCTGTTTACTTCCTTAACCTTTTGACTTACCTATACAAAAAGTAATCTTTCATAAACAAGTCCCAAACAAAATCATTGCCTATTTTACTTTCCTTAAACCCTTGTGGAATAAGCAGAAATTGTAACAAGATCCTTTTGACCGTTTTTTATTCCGCTCATATTCGCAATGATTTTATAACTGATGCTTGGTTTGCCTCTCCACATTATCACAATCAGTGCATCCTGGRATTAAAAACCATTTAGGGCCCAACTCTTAAAGAAACTCCCCACACAGCAGTATAATGAACACTGTTCCTTTTTATTGTTGCTAGGTTTATTGGTATGCCAAAGACGCTGCAAAGCTCAATTCTCACTCTAAAAACAAAGGAGTGACCCACTTCCCAGCACGGCTCTGGTACAGAGACGGCACAAAAGGTTTTGAGGAAGGTAAGCGTGAGACCCCTGGATGGCAAATGTGCCATTAAAGTGGGGCTGGGTCAAAAGTTTCACATGCCTCAAGACAAACGTTCATGAGTTTTCTTTCATTTTTAAGAACGTGTTAGYACCTATTACCAGCAAATGAACTCATCGTTCCCTAATCACTATTGTTTGGGGGGTAGAGGGGCAAGGCAATTAAGCAGCATCCGTAGGAACCCACCCGCACGCTGAATCGGGGGCAGCTGCTGCCCTCCCCCTGCTTCTGCTCCAGCCCAGGTGCCGCAGATGTTGCCAGATGTGGTGCTTCAACTCACAACCGAGAAAACGTCCAAGTTAGGGGCRTTACTTCACTATGCCCTCATCTTTAAGTGCATTATCAAAACTGCTAAAGGCTATTCTGAATAATAATGGATTCACCATGTGCTTGYGCAGAAGGGACTTAAGCACGTGCGTAGACATTTCTGTGACTGGAGTCCGAAACGGGGCTCACACCAGTAGGGCAGYTGGCATTTGATGGTCTGAAACTTGTGGTTATGGGCGTGCCACGGCTAGCTCGTCATGAAGCACGGCAAAAAGATTATAATCCAATATTTTAGCTAATATTGTGGAAACATGCAGCCCCTAACTTCTAATAGCACTTTTCAGCCAAGCGGAGCTCAAATCCATACGAATGAGGATTCCTTACCGACTACTGAAATATTAGAATTCATGTGAAATATAGCAGTGCTGGCACAGAAAATAAATATGTGAGTCCTTCTTAGGAAACAGAGTGCAGAAAATATATTTGATTAATGTATTTTAGAGGGGTGAATTATAGCTTAGCCAAGTTGAAATGTGACCAGACACTTTGAAACTGTCGCTGGATCCTGTTAGAGAGCACAAACGGTCACGTTTTACATTTCATGGGAAAGGCAGGCACTCCAACCAGCAAAGTTACTGAGCAAATATGTTACCCGCTGAACAGCAAATGCCATTCCCTGCAGCAACTCCTATTTCTGTGGAAGACGCCACTTCTATAACCCACCTGGCAAAAGTGCCGCTTAGTTTTCATGGAGGGAAAAGGTCTCAGCTCAAGTAACGGATCTCCCAGTCCAACAGGAACAAGACTAGAAACGCTGTAATTGGATAACCTACAAAGAAAAATTCCTAAGCAATTGCCTGTGCAAGCACCAAAATGCGAACGCTGTGTGTCACAAGACAAGAATATCAGATAGAGTAGATCCAGCTAACAACGGATATTCACAAAACAGCTGCAAAAGCATCCCAAAACAAAGCCGTGAGGTCTTTGTATTCTCGGAGCGACCTGCAGGCTCTGATCTCGCGCTGTTGCAGGGAAGGGGAACATGGCCATTGATTTCAATGAGTGCAGGATCAAGACCATAATGCTTATAGCAGCCATACACATCAGTGTAAACCTATTTGTAACAGAACCTAAGGGCACATTTCATGTATGGCTGGGAGGAAAACCCACTCACAATGGAGGGCAGGAGTGTTCATGTAGAATTTATACTACAAAAGAAAAAGGAAAAACTTTCCTCTATGCCTCTATGTGAATTCATCAATTTAACTTACACTTAAATGGAAAATCGCTATACAGAGACCATAAAAACGTATTATGTTATCAATTGAATGGTTTACACTGCTGGCAAGCTCAGGGAAAACATACCTTTTCACTATCAGCAGCCTGAGTGAACCGCATTATGAAGGATCCCATATATATCTTTAACTTTTGTACATGGCAATTCTCTTCGCATGTGCTCTCCTTACCTTAAATCAAGTGAGTGATGAGAAGAAGAATGAGCATGGGTAGAGAAAGGAAGAAGATGTAAAGAAAAAGAAAAGCTGAGAAGGAAAATAAAGAGAAAATAAAGTTAGGGATGAAGAAGAGACAGAAATGGAAAATAGAGCAAGAAAAGGGCAAGGTGCTTCTCAGGAGTCCAGGATAACAAATGCGTCTCAATAAAGGCAAGTTGCTCTAAAAGGAAAACAATTCACACATCTTTCCTTCCTAACGTATATTCTAGTTCCACATGCCAGGAGGCAGAGGGCAAGAAGAGACCAGAAAACAGGGAGAAGACGACATGGTGCGGGGCATACCTTGGCTTAGCCAAATATTTTCTGCAACAAATCCGGCGCTGATTAGTGCTAAGAGGCAATATTTTATGCGACTGCCGCAGACAACAGATGATGGTGCTGGGGGCCTCTCCCCTGGACCAGAGCTCAGCAAAGCAGTAACGACTGCCTGAAGGGACGTYCAAGAGACCTCTCGTTCTGCTGCTTTCCCATACGTTTGTGGTGAGGCAACCACGGAGGACGCCGTCACGCAGTATGGCCATGCATCCCTCAGAGGCCAACGCACGCAAAGCTGGCTGCAAGACATCTGCAGCTGTACCACCAAACTGCRGCTCTGGCAGTCCAACAACAGCTTTTCCATTCCCAGATCTGCAGATATAGATATATATATACGTATATAAAGCATTTTATATATACACTTATATATATGTAGGAAGTGGTTTCTGAAAACTGAAGTTTCTCAAATTATTTTTGATATTTATTTTTTTTTAAGTCAAAAGCATAGCGTTGGGGCACACTGACATGCAGCSTGGGAACAAGTCCTGCACGTTGCCTCATCCTGACCCATCCCTCTGCCCCACCTCGGTCAGCGGGGCCCGGCAGAAACAGTCGCTGTTTGAACGTCACCTTGACTCAGATTCCTGCCAAAAGCCCTCATAATTAGCAGAAGTGATGGTGATACGCAGTATCCCAACGAGGGCCCACGTTTGGGCAGTGAGAAGGGCCCTTGGCACGAAGGAGAGTTTCCCCAGCCCTGTCCTCTCCCCCCATGAATCAGCCGGGTCCGACCTCTCCAACGTGTCGGGTTTCAGTCCGCTCTAAAAATTTTTATAGCCCAAAAGTGCAAAGGGAGTAATGAAACTCTCGCCCTTAATGCTGCACTCCCAGGAGGGAGAGCAGGCGCGGGGTTGCTGAGAGGGGCAGGGGGCTGCTTAGGTGGTTTTCTCCAACTGACCATCCCTTGTGGTCCCCCTCCCTCTCCCTTCCTCTCTCATTACCGTGTAAAAATCCACTAATGCAAAGAACAAACATTCCTCCAAACCTAGGCACAGGAAAAAATTAAATGTAGATTTGGAAAGCACAGTTATTTTTGTTTTAAATCCTTTGTGGAAAGTTTGATGGTCTTTACCCATGAACAATCCAAAAATGATTTTACTTTTTATTTCTCTTCTCTCTTCCCTTCCCCCATAGAGTAGTTCAGTGATTATTGAACAACTCTATCACAGGGATTACTGATGTTAATCAGGACCACACAGTCACATTAGGCAGAAATTTCTGTAGGAACTATCCTAAAGAATATAAATTAATGATGGAGATGCTGATTGCAGTGTTGGTTACTTCGTGTTAGGAAAACAGCATTGCGCAAATCCCAGGAGCTCAGACAATGATGACAGGAAYGATCAAAGGAGGGCTGGAAATATATTTATTAATGAAATATAAAGAGATTGGTAGATAACAATTATACCTTAGAAGGAAGGCCATAAGAGAAGATGTGATGCAGTATAAAAAATACTGATCAGCACAGATGAGCTGGATCAAGAGCTTCTGACTCAAAGCACACAATCAATTAAATGCTCACAAATTCAAAGCGGGTGAAAAGAAATTTTGTGTTGCCCAACCTGAAACTCAGGCAAATGAACATCGCTAGAATCGACACCGCGGCAATATTCAAGTACGGACATTTATGTATCACAAATGAGCAGAATCACTAGTTACAAGCTCTGGAAGGGGCATCACACATCAGTCTTCTGGCTGTAAGCCCATCTCCAACACTGTAACCAGAATAAGACTTAAAGAGAAGATAACTCCCAAAATCCATTACTTCRTATGTCAGTGGTGGCCACGGTAGGACACAGAGCACTGGACCAGGCAAGCAAGGCAAGGCGTTGCAGGTCTCTGATGAAGTATCTCGTAGACACTTTTACTGCGCAATCGCATCTCCGCATTTTATGAAAGTCTTGCTGTCCAACAACGACRTGCTAAAATCACATTGGAAAAAAACATTAATTGTGCTGGAAGCCTGTGCTTATAATTATGACCCACCTGATCTCATTGACCGCAAAAATCATTCTGGTGGTAAAACYATGCGGTAGCATTGGAAATCAGCGCGCATCGGGTTTTATTCAATTCAAGCTGCCTGAAGAAGAGCCACATAAAAATGTTGTTAAAATAAACTTTGGTAGACAGAGACCTGGTGTAAACAAAGTGTAAACTCTGAGTGGATTTTTACTACAGACCCATAAACCTCTGAAAATAAAAGTTTGTAGTGGAAATCGAGAGAGACATCTATCACGGGAACACTGGGTGCTCCCATGGTTTGCAGGTACTGACTCCCCCCTGCAAATCTCACCTTCTTTTCCAAAGCTGTGCTTATAAATGACACTCCTGAAGCTTCGCTGCTGCCTCCTCGATCACAAAATTATTTCAGTGCTGGCACCCTTCCAGTCTCAGGCCACAGCCAGCAAGGCAATTCCTTTCCTCCACTTCTTTTTTCACATCCCTCAGGAAAACTTCACGGAAAAGACACAGCTTTTGTCGGTTGTAGTACATCAAGATCCCRAAATTGCTACTAATTGTAACATTTGTAATTATTTCTAGCTTTTAATTTTTATAATGACTCTTCATGGTTCTGTTGATCAGAGGGAAATTTTAATCCCAAAYGTGCCCAAGTGTCAAAATTGCCATTACACTTCAGGAAAAAAAAGGCTTTTAAGAAGTCATAAAGTTTACTTATTGAAAATTAGAAATGAATATTTATTGTCAGATTTCCATCGGAAATTGAAACCTTTTATTTAACACCGGCTGGAAGTGTAAATTATTCAAATGTTTACATTTGAATGCTGCTATACTCTAATGATTCCATTTTCTGCAGTGTATTAGTGGTAAGATAATGAAAAGCTTCATCAGAGTGTTAAACAAACGTCTAGCTTCAACTTTTCACGGCAATGGAAGAGGCTCGCTGGGCAGTCCATGAGGGCAGCCTCGCGCCCCTGCAGAAGTCATTGGGGTGAAATGAGGCTCTCCAGCCATAGCCCTCTGCTTGGCCACGCGCTGACCTACACGCACAAAACAATGATGTACTCGTTGCCTGTTCTGTAGCATCGAGATGACCRGATGGTTGTTAAAAAGTAGGGGTTTTTTCCACTATCCAGTATGTAAAATCTGCATAAGCTTCAGCTTGGCCAGCAAAGGGGTTATGCAGCTATGAAGGCAAGAGGCATGCTTTGAGTTTGATTGTTTGCAGGTTTTTTTTAAGGAGATTAAGAGGTTGAATGGAGAAAGCAGTTAAGTTTGGAAATTTTTAGCACTGGTGGATTTTTTTTTATTTTACTTAAGAAATAACAGAAAAGATACGTCTGTCACTGTTCTTCTCTAGGAGACCTCTGTCTCCACCTGGTTCTTAGTCTTTTATGAGAAAAGACAGGAGCTTTCACTCCTTGAGAAATACCTATTCAAAAATACCCTTGCACCAGGCAGCAGAGCAGGATAAAAAGGCAGCAACAAACCCCCGGGAAGGCTGGAGGTCACCACGTCCCTTGGGCCAGCCCCGGGCACTGCTGCCCGTCCCATCCCCACCCCGGGGCACAGGGAAGTACCCCAACCCCAACACAGCCCGGAGAGGACTTGGTCTGGGTTAGCACACGGGTAATATTTTCTGCCTTCACTGAGATTATTCTGAACTTCAGCCGTGGCATTAGGTGGTTAATTTTTTCCTCTCTCCAGGGTTTCCATGGGATATCCTGTTCATGCATCCAGAGCCTAGTATACAGGTGACTGGAGTTTCTCCTATTTAAAGAAAAAACAAAACACACACGCACGCAAGGAGAAAAATGTTTTTTAAACTGTTAAGACAATTTTTTCTACCTCATAAAGAACCAAAAAGAGGCAAAAGCCCAATTTTCCCACCATTACAACCTCAATTCCAGCCCTCACCTGTGTCACTTCTGTTACGCACAGTCCAAAGCACTGCAGCTGCCCTTGTATTTTCTGCCAGTATAATTTTTTAAATACACAAATATTATACTCCAGGGCATGTTTTCCTGGGCCAACAATACATGCCTCACTTTTATTGTGAGGCACAAGCCCTTCGGTTTCATGTCTTTTGACCTCCCAAGAACTGTATTAATGACCCTATAAAGCTCTCTCTGGCACGTATTCATATTAATACAATATACTTCTTTGTTTTTATATTACATAGTAAAAGGGGGGAGGGGGGAAGAGAAGGAAAAAAAGACAGTTGTTTCAATATCCTTCCACCACAAAACATAGTTCAGAGGGGAAAAAGAAAACCAACAGCGATCTGAAGAGGGATAGCTGACATTATTTAAGCTATGCTTTAGCCTGGCTTATTTCTATTCCTACTTGTTTCTCCGTTACCCTCAGTTATGACTCGAGGCAATCCCGTAACAAAGTCCAGCCGCTGCTTTCCGCAGCCGCCCGCGGATGCCTCCTGCCCACGGCAGCAGAGCTCCTTCTGCAGGCAGCATCCCGGGGCAGGCTGGGAGAAGGGGCCGGGGGAGGATTTGACGAGGACAACRTCCCCCTCCCTCCGCCTTGCTCACGCTCCCAGGCGCGGCGTCCGRCAAGTTGCTTTCCAGCCGGAGCTGGCGAATGGCAAACCGTAGCCCTGAAGGCTTCGGGTGGAGGAAAGTAACAGGTTTGAGCACAAGCCCTACCCTTGGCTCCCCCGATGAGTACGCGTTTTGTGCCTTACAAAAAATAAATTACAGAAACAACAAAAGTSCTGGGAAGATAACTTCTGCCACCGTTTCCTCTAAGTATTTTTTATTCTGAAACAATTAAAATGAATTTACCAGAGGCTTAGTTCAATACTTGAGCTATTCCTTGATCCTGGTGAGCACACTGGGATCAAGTTTTGCCATAATYGGTTCATTTAACCCCCTGTACACACGTAAGCGAACAACACTAGTGATAAACAGCTTGCTAAACATCGGTGTAGTATCCACCTTGCATAGTACAGTACATCTACGGACATTTTCTATTGCTCCAATTTTGCTTTTTGATATAGTGGCTATATTAAAATCCCTATCAAATACTCGTATCTAATATTGCCATACCATTATCAGTCCCTCATTTGCACAGTAGACATAAATATATATCATCACCCCTTACAGATGGCAAAACAGGCTCAGCTAGGAAAATAACATGCTATCATTTACACCCAACTGATACAAAAAGAATGTGTTTTAACTAACCTTTTAATTAAATCAAATACTTGATAAAATCAAATATAAAACTCAAAATGAGTACACCAAAGGATGTCCCAGACTTCTGAAGTAGACCCCAGTGCTCTGAAACCACAAAACAACCARAGTAATTATTTTTTACTACTAATGAGGCAAATCAAGTAAACCCTAATTTCAACTACAGTGTCCTCAGCTCTGCTAYGTACATGGGAAAGGAGGGCAAATCTGGTCTTGCTCCTACTTAAGTCTGGGAATTTTCCTCCTACTTTAAAGGGAAAAACATCACAGTTCATAAAGTGTGTCCTTTTTATTGACGCAGAACTACTTTTTTTCTTCTAACACTTCCAAAAAACACTTCAAAAGTTAATAGAAGCAAGTTAGCCAACAACTCTTTCAAAAGGAAGTCTCCAGGCTGATCTCCACATTTCGATAAAGTGGAGAAAGTGTCACCAAAACAAAACAGAAAACACTACAAAACCCACGCACATAACAGGGGTAGGGCACTTGCCAGTATTTTTAACTTCCTAGCAGCATCTTAGCTTTTGTTTATCATTGATATTTAAGGCAGAATAGATGGAAATATTCATAATTAATAATGACTAAACCAAAAGTTTATTCTTTTTATTAATTTTTAAATTTAGAAAAATATTAAAAAACATGAAGCTGAAGTTATTTGGCAAGCTCCTTGCAATGCACATAAATAAATCTCTTTCAGCAAGTCTCCAAGGGGTTTAGGCAAAACTTTGTGAATGCCAAGGAGGAAATCTAAAAACAATTTCTGGCTTGTTTRTTGAGCCAAAAAAGTGGACATCACGTCCAAAGTACCATTTGAAATATTATTTTTTGTACTAAAGAATGAAGTGATGCATGTTTTCAGCTCAGGACTGTCTAAGAAGCTTTCCAGTGAACCAGTGTCACAAAGATTTTAACTCTTAACACCAGCTTCACTTTAGGGCTTTCATTACAGTTATTTGGAGGGAGCAGCAGACCACAAAGCAGACTGAGTTTGTTTCTTTGGTTTTGGTGAGTTTTGTCAGACCTACTCCAGCCATTTTTAATATGGGTTAATACGTGGAACGGCGCACAAGAAAGACACTGAGGACTTGCCAGCATGTCCCCCCAGGCTCATCGGTGGCAYGATCCTGCAGCCTGTGGAATATCTTTAATTCCCATTTATTCCTTAAGAAAATGGATAATGGACCTGGCACACACAGGTTCTGCTGTGGGTAACCACTCATGAGTCCCACGGATTCATGTGCCATCACTTACACACTCCTACTTTGCATTAGGTCATGCCTCGTGTCCTACTACCAGCTTCTTACTTACCGTATTTGTTATTCCATAGCTCGATGACTTTTCTGTTTCTCCACTGACGTCTTCAACATGTGCTTAACACCTCTTGGAGACCCTTTACGATACATGCACAAACCGAAGTTTGGACAAACTTCCTTATAAATATTTTGCAAAAGTCTAAGCTTTGCATGTAAGACTATAACGCGCTTGTTCTAACAGAGAAAACCTTCATGGGCTTTATATCAAATATGGCACCAAAGGCTGTTAGAATACCTGTAGTAGAGAAAGTTCTCCGAGCTGCATTTTTTTAACACTTTYGTCCTTTTTAGCAAAGATTTGTTCTGTTTTGTTTCAGTTGATGACAACTTTTAGTTACAAATGAACCAGAAGTGAATGTCTTAACACGCTGTCATTTGAATTTCCACCCTGTGCTCCTGCCGGTGCCCTTCCCTCCAGCCCATTTATCCCAAGCACCGGCATGCAGGGGAGCGCAGTGGAAAGCAGCTGGGGCCAGCCAGAACGCAAGGCAGAGCTGGTGTCTAAGAATCATCTTCCACGCAACAGAAGTGTAGAACRCAACCACAACAGCAGCGGTTTCCTGAACACAAATATAAAAAYGAATATATTTTACAGCCCACCACTCTTGCCATTCTCCTTGCACAACAAGCTACAGTTATGGGAGGGATATAGGTGCAGGAATCACAAGCAGACTTCAACTATCTGTGCATATTTGTTGTCTGCAGGATCTACCCCCGCAATGAAATTTGCATCTTCAATCAAAACATCAGCAGAATTGACAGATTCTTTGTTTAAATAAGGTTTGCTTCATCTTTGAGTTTTCTACCTCTTGTTATCAACAATACAAATGATGGTTTATGTAAAGTGGATATATTAATTCATTCCTTCCCATGATTAAAAATATTGTATGGTTCACTGAAAATCTGAGAGTTGTGATTTTTAAATTCCTGCAGACATCAGCTTCCAGCACACTGTTCTTTTATGCATCACGTCACTTCCCAGTTGCCTTTTACTGAAAATGAATATAACAAGATCATATACACCAGCTAAAAATTCAATTTTAAATATTCCTTCGTCGTAGSTGGTTTTCAAGTGAGTGATTCTCGGGGAAAAAATGTAGGTGTATTTTTGAAAAGGGCGCACATTTGTATTGCCCAGGTTGTATGATGGCATATTAAAAATCCTTGCAAATGTTTCTCTGCTGACAATGAAAAGTTAAAAACCTTTCCCAAGCTGGCCGTGTGTCAGCATCTAAACCAGGATCCTCTGARTCTTGCTCTCAGCTTCCTACTGCTGAATTATCACACACGTGAATCTCTCATCATCAGTAATCCTGGTTTGTTCAAATCGGTGGGATTGGTCAAGCTCATTTCTAAGAGAAACCCTAAGGCAGGGTTCAGGAGATGCGTATGTTCACATTGACACCAGCAGGACACATCCCATATACATCAGAATTGTCTGATTAGAACAAGGACCCACTGATTTTTTTGAGTCAAWGGACAAAAATCATCCATTTATTCAAACTGCAATCATAAGTCCATTTATTTGCTCARCTAAAAGACAGAACTGACTACCTTACATTGACCTACAGAAAATTTTGGCTAAAATTCATCTCTTTTCTGAAAAGTTATTAAAAACCTAATGTTACCACCTCACATTCTTCTTGTCCCTTGAGCTTCCACAAACATTTTCTTGGCAAAAAGCTTTTTTTTTTTTTCATAGCCACAAATCCAAAATTCA
>JASVER010000017.1:13042088-13067990 GCA_030449065.1 Oceanodroma leucorhoa
CCGGGGAAAACACCCAGGAATGTCGCTGGAGGGACGGCAGCAGCCTCTGGCCATGAGGAGGGTGCGATGGGCCATGGCAGGGTCCCGCGGGGAGCACCGAGGGCAAGGACGAGGCACGGGCGGATGCTCGAGAGGGGTCGTGGCATTAATAGCCTCTAAGAAAAATGCACGGCAACGCCTGTCATAAGCAGCTTTCGCAGGCAGAAGCAGGAGGAAGGAGGGAAGAAAAAATAAARAGAAATTTAAATGCGCTTCCACCCGGCACAAAGCCGTTTCTCACAGCCCGGGATCCAGGGGCACACCGACTGCACATATACTTTTATTAAATGCTCTCACAAATTTGTGAGGATTAATTTTAAAACACCTGTTTGCAAAAGGAAATAYGTGTTTTCGAGCTGTCGCGCAGTGCAAGACAGTTGTTAAAAGTCTGGAGAGAATGTCGTTTTATGGCSTTATTTAATATTGTGTCCAAAGATGCCTTCAGTGCGCTGAACAGGTTTCTCTCTCCCCCTCCCAACCTTGCAAACTGAAGCTTGGGAGTAAAAGCTCTTCTTTATGCAAAATGCGTATGTATATAAAACTCTTAGGTATAGTATTAACATATTTAAATTATCATAAAAATAAATGGTGCACCAAAACCTTCCCCAGCTTTTTTTTTCCTTAAAAAATAGTTATGGATATTATTCTCAGAGAAACGTCTTATGTGTGGGCATGCTAAGAATTCATGATTTCATTGCACAGCAGAGAATATGTGAGTTTTATGTGTGATTCACAAAGAAAATTAGGTGTGAAAGTGGGATAAGTACTGGGATGTACAGTAGATAGCTACCTCCAAGGCAAGATTTACATACAGATATTTGTATTGTGTTATGGAACCTACTTATTGTAACCATAAAAATTATTTGTACATCGATTTCCATGGAGTCAAATTTTAAATACGTAAAAGGTAGTTAATTCTTCCAAATGAGTTTTTAAAAAAATACCAAGGGGACAAGATGCAGCAGAGACCATAGAAACAACCTCATCACATGATGCAGCAAATGGTAACCAGAAATTTACAGCAAATGGAAACCAGAAATCTCCATTAAGAGCACTACATAGTGTAGAATCAATGTAATCAGACATCACTGCCTGAAAAACATATTTTACATATTGCTATCCAATTTCTAGAAATGATTTTGCTATAAGAGAAAGGAGAAAGCACAGAATAACAAAACGAGATGAAATGTTCAAAGCTCAATTGTTGCACGTTTTTATCCGTGTCCTTTAAAGGCGCAAGAAATCCAGTGGAAGTTATTCAAATTTAGACACATGGCAGAAAAACGGGATCCACAAAATATTAACTGTAATAACATTCAATCTAAATACAATTCTAATGAGATAAAGGTCTCTGTCTTCCTTTCCCATCTTCTCGCAGGTTTTCCTATATTGGTAATTATTAATAATCACACTGTGTTCTCAGGCCGTACCTGACACTCTCAGGCAGCAAATCATTTTTAATGGAGAGCAAAACAGGGAAACTGAGGGCTGGCTGGATTAACTATTTTGCCCAAGGTCACAAGCAGGTCGATTTATGGGTGGGAGCAGAAATTAGACTCAGGCTCTATCATCTGAACACCACTGTCAAACACCAGCAGGTGCCTTGCAAAGCAGGAATGCCAGTGGCCCCAGCCAATGCACCCCAAAACCCCTCCAGCAGCCCTTCRCTACCTGGTTTTAGAGCCAAGCCTATAAACACACACACTTACCAAGGTCCAAGCGATCCCACAGACAACAGCTCTTAGCAAAACGCTTTTTAAAAGTGAGCAATATTTAACTCACATCATGCTCTCGTCTGGAYGGGAATATCTGGATTTGTGTTTGGTGGGTGTGGAGATGAGACAAAACAGCATCTTAGCTCCAGCCTGAAATATCCCTAAAGATCTCACTGGAAGATGGCAGAAGTCATATCTGAGCTACAAGCAAGATTTGCCCTTAAGCCCAGAGCAAAATCCCACCCAAGCTGAGCACTGGGCTGAACACCGACTTCTTCAGCCCCCCACAACCCGTTTGTTGAAGCTGGGAATTCACTGTCCGATTGACAGGAGTGGCACAGCGTCACCCCCCTGCTTCCAACCGCCCGAAACTGCCTCACAGCAGCAAAACTTCGACGGCTGATAAAAGAGGGCTAAGAAGGAACTTCTTCCCCCGCTTTTAAGCAATAGCAGAAATACCCTTTCCTGTGCCCCAGCTCACCGGCACACGCACTTTCGCCCCCATGAAGGCACRGGCATTTTCCTGTTTCCAACGAACAGATGACTTTTTCCTCAAATCTACCTCACGTCATTGATTTCCTCCCTTATTATGCTCATCAGCCGTGCGCCCTCCGGGAACCCGCCTCGTGGTGGGTCTCTTGCTGTGGCCATGGGCTGTGCTGGCTCTGCCAGTCCCCCTCTTCTTCCTAAGGCAGATTTCACGAGAAACCAGCAAGGTTCGTACAAATGCTGTTTGTTGCTGTTGATACAGTCTGCTTGTTCTCTTATTCCTACCCAACGCTAAAGACTAGCAAAACAATTCAGGCACCAGGTATCAATTTCTGATAGCCGTGCACCAATAACATCCATCCCCCCTAACCAAAGTATCTGGCTACTCAGTTTCTTAATAAATTTTTAAAAAATCTACTCAAAAGTATTAGTAAAAGCACTCTCCTAGATGGTACCATACATGAAATTTTAGCTATTGACATTACCACTATTCAGTACATTTTTTTTCAAAAAAAAAAAAAAGTGTAACAGATATGGTTACCTTTTTATGTATAATTTTATCAGAAAACCTAATAAAAAGATAGTAAAGAAGCAAAGTTAGCTATTAGATAACAGTCTTTGCTGCCAAAAGCCATAATCTGACACAGATTGAGCCTGGTACAGTAGTCAATTAATGGCTCAGTGCTCATACAATAATGACCTACTAACCTGACGGTGTGTTGCTCTCACATTTTGCTATCCCCTGGGATGCTACTGTCACTGTGTTATCTATTGCCTGCTTCCCTATCAAAGAAAATAAGCAGAGCTGAAATGTATGTACGCATCAAGCTCTGTAGTTCATTGCACACCAACCCCAGCAACTGGAGGAACAATAGATTTATAAGTTTATCCTACATTAAACCAAACATGCCTGACTGCACTGTAAATTACTAAATAATAAACCAGGTGGTGTAAGATCCTGACTTGGACAGAATATAAAAATCTATCAACCTGTAAAATACAATAACCATAAACGTGCTATGTAGCTGATGGCTCAGGTAAACCATCCACCTCCAGCAACAGAGGTTTTTCTGGAGTAAATTGCAACAAAAGGTTTACTAAATTTAGGTCTTGAGCACTTTTTCATTTTATGCAACACCATCAATAGGAGAAATATAATTGAGCTAAAAACAGTGGCAAATGTGTTTGTTTTGTTTACATTTCTTTGTCTCTAATGGAGCTATTTCATGGTAATGTGCTATGTTTCCTAGCATATTGCCACGGGCATTTAGTCTGATCTCTAAAGAGAAGATGAACTACTGCAGAAGGGCATACTTCTTCAGTATTCAAACTTAACATTCAAATTAGATTGAAGTAGTACGGGAGGTACAAAATGGAGAAAGCCGAAAGGTCAGGGCACTTGCTTCCTTTGAATGGACTAAATCTTGGTTTAAAATAAACCCACAGCAATTGTGTTAGTGCAATAAAATATTTTGCATGCCATTCTACACACCATTAGCCCTACCCCAAATTATATCTGAGATTTTCAATAAGTGCTACCTTTGCCTCCAAAATTAATTGCCATGAATCACAAAAAACATTATATCAAGACGTTCAAAAATGATTCAATAAATTGTAACGCCAAAATCTACAATAATAATTAATTCCATTTTAGGAGCTTTTCAATAAGCAAAGCAGGTTAAATTTATATGATTTACAAACAGTGTTTACATTCATAGAGGGACAACTAATTGCTGCACGGCTTGACATCATTACAGGAAAATGCTGGGGGATGCAGACAGTTTAATTAGGGGTGGCTTTAAGTTCACAATATGACTGGTATCATAGTGCTTTACTAATGTGCTTATATAGGATGATCATACAGTAACACGATTACATTTTTTCTTTCTGYACGCTTTGTCTCTACAACAGAAAATAAAGTAATTTTTGCATACAGGCAAGCTGACACMGTATACATTTCCCTCTCAATTTTATTCACTTGCTTTACAGACCATAAAGAAATGTTTCTTAACCTAACAAAGTACACACTCAATTGCAGATACATGTACTTTGCTGAGCAAAACACATACAAATCGTGTGCTCAACCTCTCCCAAGTTCTCCCATTTAATGCTAAGCACCATAAACTCCCACTGAAATTAATGGGGACTCAGCACTCCATAAACAGAGCTCATCATTTGACCGGATTGAACCTCACATGAAACACACCCCCACACCCCCCTAATGGGGTTCAAGGCTGCTCTCCCGCCYTTTTTGGGGGGAAAGAATGGAAACTGCCTTGCAGGGAGCGCTTGAACTTTGGTGAGGCAGGCACCCACGGGAACTTCTCCAGCCTCTCCAGTAAAGCTCTTCCCCTTCCCACCAATGCCCAGTAAAGCGTCACCCAAACCCACTCCCAGCATCACAGATGAGTGCTTTGACCACCAAACAGCCAAGTAAAAGGGCAACGGGGAGGACAAGAGCATTGAGCCATGGCAGTGCTTGATAAGAACACCCACCACTGTGAGTTGGTCACATAGTGAGCTCAAYACTATCATGTCTTAAACAAAATGGGGCAGAACCACAGGGTGGGGAGGACACGTGAGAGAAGCAGGTTAGCAYCCAGCTGGCACATGGGCCATGGGCAGGCAGTCACGTACCTCCCAGATTAGGCAGGCTTGGAGGACCCATGTGTGTTTAGGTACCCAATGTCAGAACTGAAGCCTTTGGTGACCCTAACCCAAGAAACTCAATTAACAGTATCAGTAGGAAAGCTTCTTACAGAGAGAAGTCTGTGCATCTGCCAAGGGTTAGAGTAAAMGCTGCTGTTACAACCCCATTTCATCACTCAGTATTTTTTCTCTTGACATGGTTGGGACAGATCCCCTAAGCATCTTACTAATTTCTTTTTAAGTAAACTGTGCTGAAATATTATTATCCTATTATTATGAGGTATCTCCATCACCTATTTCTTACAGTGGTTTATCCATTGCTGGACAGGGGAATACAGCATTGCTGTCCTGGAACATGAAAGTATCCTGCTTATCCCAGTGCCCAGACATAGTCCTTCAGATGACTATAATTTTCTCGTTCTAGTGTCAGCATGGATGTTTGCATTATSTGCTCATCTGTGTCTCCCTGTGCAATGGAGTCCTTTCACTCACCATGAAATGAAACCACCCTTGGGAGCCATTTAAAAGGCCAGAATTCTTTCAGAAACCAGTTTAGGATARAGAAAAAAATACTATGTCTAATTAAAAGTGCACAGGTAACTTAGATAACATGAATAAAAGTCTCCACCCATGCTGGAATTTGGCCAGGACAGATGCACCGAGTGTTGTGGGATCTCTGCAAGAACCGAGGGGCCACCCTGGGGCCACGTCCCCATCCCAGGGACCCCAACCACCACCAGTGCAGTGCCTCTGTGGTGGTGCACGAGACAGGAATCAACAGCGGTCTTCTCCCTGGTACTTGGTTCAGAAAGCCACACCAGAGCTCCAAACTGATCAAGTTCATGGTCTCTAATGTTGATGTTGACTCCCGATCTGCTGAACAATGGCATCTTTCCGGGTAGGACCATCTCTTTGTCCCACATCTGATTGCACGGCAGAGGAAAGAGGTTGCCTTTACTCACCACGTCTAGATTCAGAAGTTTTTATTTTACAAACACATCACTGGAAAAGTTATAGAAGGAGACTGAAACCTTCGAACTTCCATTTAATTGCATGAAGTTTAGTCTTGGACATGTGGAAAAAGCTTAGCCTATGAAAAAGGTAATGAGCTCTGTTTGCATGCCACAGTGTCCATGGAAAGTTCTTCTGCACCAGCTAGAAATTTAAATAATTTTCTGGCAATACATTTTTGATACGTAACTCCATATTACAACAACTGGCAATGGTAAAGTTGTTACGCTCTATTTATCTTTATTTAATTATTTCTACGCACCCATCACTGTAGCATCTGGATTCATTACAAAGATTAAATGTAACAATACATTAAATTAAACTGTCTATAGTGGAAAATACAAACTGTTACCTCAACACCCCAGACAGTCCAACAACAACAACAACGGCAGCAACAACAAAACCCAAGATCTTTCAACACGCAGAAGTCCAATGGCCAGAGACGTAGACAAAGCCGAGAAGATGCATTTTACCACATGCATGAGATGAGTGCATTTGGAATCAGGTACCAAACGGGAGGGTGTATGAAGGACCTCATGAGGCCTCTCTTTCGGAGCAGCCTACCTCCAAGTATGCGTTTTTGTTTGAGCTAGGAAGCTGCAGAGATGATGAATGCATGAAGAGATACAGCTAAGATCGTGCTTAGAAAACCAGGACTATAAATATTTTGCACCATTCAGTAGTCTGGAGTGGTGGGCAACCTAATAACAGTTAAAAGAGGTAAATTTTGTTCCTCTTTGTATACGACTCTATTGATTTCACATTCTGCACTTTAAGAAAGTGCTGAGATCATTGTGTGTCTTTTAATAGATTTTGACTCCGGAGACAAACATGTTGAGAGCTGTCATCATCAAGATGCCTGCTGTCATTGTGCCATCTTCTTAACCTAACGTAAGGAAATTCATATTTAGTGAACGAGGAAATTACTTTGGGTATGTATCATTCAAATCCTTAAGGATTATTGGCTAATTAGGAGCACAGTAATGTAAATTTGCCTTGTGTCAGGTTTTCAGGAACAGTAAAATAACATAATTAAGCAGTGAACAAAGTAGATCATTTAAGCTACTCTTCACTGACAAATGTATATGATGTCTAAATATACCATGGGCTTCTAAACTAGCAACTAATGAGAACTGACTACTTGCTGGAAACTCCAAAACAATGGTTTAAAAGAATAATTGAGTATGTTAGTCTAGAGTAAATAGCTATAACTCATACTTAGTGCTACTAAGGAGAAGGAGGGTGATGTTTTCAAGGTCTCTCTGCAAGCCTGTGTCCCTGGCCGGTGGGCACACGTGCAGTTTGAGTAGCTGCACGGGCAGAGGCAGCTCAGATACCTTCCTCCTCAGTTTAACAAGAAACTAGTGAATTTGTGCAGCTGCAGCAAAGCCACATGGAAATTCAGAACAAAACCACGCACGGTCTTCGCATGTGCAATTGCATATGTGTTTTGGGTTTTTATAACCTGATTCTTCTTTTTTTCCTGCCTTGGTTCACCCTCTGTTTCCTGGGTGGTGACTTTGCATGACACGCGCTACCAGAGCGTTGTGTTACTGGGCGCACGACCCCTGTTTCTCAGCTCGTTCGAGCAGCCCTGCCTGAAGCCAGGTTACATCAGGAAAGCGGCACGAACCGGAGAGCGAAGCGACAGGAGCTGGTGGCAGAGAGCAGCCACCCGCGGAGGATGCTCGCTTCTCTACACAGCCCGCCCCGCTCCCGCAACTTGCAGAAAATTATTAACACAGGCTGCACAGCCAGATTCTCCTCAGCCATTCCACGGGAACGTTATTTTTTTTAACTGCAGATGCTTCAGTTTAATATCAGGACCCCAGCRCCACAGCATGCCGGGTGGGAGCATTCTCAACCCTCCACCCAGAGGCACATATTGAACTTGGTCTCGGAGGTCTGGGAGCTGACCAGCCCCGTGCCTGAACGAGCGGTTCCCCAAACCAGGCATGGGCAGAGGATCTCCTCCGAAAGCCCTTGGATGAGAAGGATTGCCTTCTGCTCGCCATCACCTAACTTATTTCTGCTGTTCCCGGGTGTGGCGCGGCGGGCAGCCT
Organism: Oceanodroma leucorhoa; assembly: GCA_030449065.1. Taxonomy (NCBI): domain Eukaryota; kingdom Metazoa; phylum Chordata; class Aves; order Procellariiformes; genus Oceanodroma; species Oceanodroma leucorhoa. The sequence goes on from JASVER010000017.1 coordinate 13,050,055, forward strand.
GGCAAAGCCCCTGCGCRGGACAGGGCTGGGAGCGGGGGCGGCGGAGGGGCAGGTTTGACATCGGGAGCACTGGCGCATCGCTTCTTGCTGTCGTGGTTTAAGCCCAGCCGGCAACTAAGCACCACACAGCCGCTCGCTCACTCTCCCCTGGGTGGGACAGGGGAGAGAATCGGAAGGGTAAAAGTGAGAAAACTCGTGGGTTGAGATAAAGACAGTTTAATAGGTAAAGCAAAAGCCGCRCACGCAAGCAAAGCAAAACAAGGAATTCCTTCACTACTTCCCATGGGCRGGCAGGTGTTCAGCCATCYCCAGGACAKCAGGGCTCCATCACGCGTAACRGTTACTTGGGAAGACAAACGCCATCACTCCGAACGTCCCCCACTTCCTTCTTCTTCCCCCAGCCTTATATGCTGAGCATGACATCATATGGTATGGAATACCCCATTGGCCAGCTGGCCTAGCTGTCCCGGCTGTGCTCCTTCCCAGCTTCTTGTGCACCTCACAGAGCATGTGAGCTGAAAAGTCCTTGAGAAGTAGACTACCTAGCAACAACTAAAAACATCAGTGTGTCATCAACATTCTTCTTACACTAAATCCAAAACATAGCACTATACCAACTACTAGAAAGAAAATTAATTCTATCCCAGCCAAAACYAGGACACTTGCTCAGCGTTTTGGGCGGTTGCCACCTGCGGTCAGCCGTCATGTCACAAACAGCTCATGGAAAAACCCTTCTCGGTCCTTCCCCTTAGTGGCAACAGCTCGTTGGTGGAGGTTTCCATTTTACAAACAAAATGTTTCCAGGCCCTCTGGTTTTCCCACTCGCATGTGGTCTGTCTGCCCGTACACTCTTACCCTTTCCTTCTTTCCCATACCAACATTAGTATTTCTTACTTCTGCAATTTACCCTSATTATAACATCCAGCTGCATCCATAGCATGAAGCCATCACCCCCCATGTCTAATTTATTGTGAACGTTTTAACAGTGCGAATACCGGGAGCAGTCTCCAGGCTGCAGAGAGCCGTTATTGTCAGAGCTCCGGCTTGCGGCAGGCGAGACCGGCCAAAGGCACGAGGTGGGGACCGGGTCCCACAAACACTCTGCACCCTTAGCTACTCAGCAACACCAGATTTGAAAATATTTTCRAAGATGAGAGACAGCTGATTACCTTTCTAGCAGACATTAAGAAAACTGCAGAAGTGCTGGCGTGGTTTACGGCACACTTTGCTAACAGTGTTGTCCTGATTCAAGYCTGATGGGCACCAACACTCAAATGTTCAAGAAAAGTCCAATTCCTAAGCATTACACCTCTGCTAATCTCAGAAAACTCTTACAAATAAAAGTGTTCAAACTTACCGTTCCTCAGACTGCAAAGGCATTTAATTTACTTTTGGTTTCCATACCAGAGTTTGCAATTACATTGAATAAGTCATTTACAACTGTCTTCTAATCAAAGAGATAATACACAGAATAAATGTTTCAGAGCAATTAAATCTTTTTTCTACCATTCACTAAAAAAGGTTATTTTGCAGCCTCTTTGTGCTGAAAAGTAACAGCACAAATACAGTGCTTTGTTATCAGTTTAAAAATTGAAACCTCTGTGCATCTTTTTTCCTTCTGGATTCARGTTAAGTAAAATTGCCTTTCATGAGAAATGCTTGCAAATTATCAAAGACTGCTTTTTTAAACAAGCTGAGAGAGTACGGTAGCAAATGTGTTCTTGCAAAGTAATTGGAATTTCTATCTAAATTATTCYTGGGCAAATTAAAGGTGCCAAATATAAGCCAGTTTTTATTGGGAATAATACTATTATAGTTTGTAATAAAGGAAAACTAAAAAACATGCCACAAAATCGTTGGAAAAGTGGAAAGTATTTTAGGAAGAAGATGGAGAGCTCTCAGCCTCCTATGATGCTTGTTAAAACCAACTTTCAATGACGTGATTAGGAAAAAAATTGTCAAGTAAGCAGAGAAAAACATTACTTCTCAGACTTATCAATATATCACAGAATTAGTTCTTTCCTCTTTTAGAGGTAACATCCAACTGAGCGACTTGTCACCATGGATAAAGGCTATTTTGGTTTTATACACACTAGCTTTTAATTATTAATTTTCATGCAAAAGAAAAATAATTTTGTAGCTAAAACCTCCACCCTCCTTCCCGGCTCCTAATTTAACCACAGAAAATTGCAGTTGTCACCCCAAAATGAAGTCATTTTTAGCCCTCTGTGTCTAATCGCAGAGAGAGCCAGTAAAATAAATCAGCAAGGAGTAAAAGTAAAATTTGCAATAACCCGATACTACTGCCTCATCCTCCCACATCTCAGGACATAAAACTTACTGTCAGAAGAACTCACAGCATGAGAATTAATCAAGGAACTCTTAAAATACTCCAAGCACCTTCCTTCTGATGACTAATTTGCCTTTCCTATTGCAAACTACTAATTTTTTATCTCAATCGATATGTACAAATATACCTCCCCATCAATCACCCGGGGCAAGGACAAACTTCCACTATTTATGTAATACTGACTACAAGATGAAACAAAAATTGACTACAGCTAACCCGGGCCGGCTGCGACAGCGCGGGAGGGAGGGAGGGAAGGGGAAAGGAGGGATGGGAGCCGATGCAACGGGCACCCCGGGGAGGAACGAGGGGCCGGTGGGAGCAGAAAGCTTCGCCAGGCAGCACATGTGAAACAGAGGTGCAGGAAAACTGGGGGGGGTGGTAAAGCAATGGAAAGAGCCAGAAAGAAATCTCTTAGAAATGACCCAAAACCAGCTGAAAGAAGTTCTGAATGAGCAGGAAAAGGGGAACAATAGAAAAACGTCTGAAATATAAGAAAAGTGCCCAGAATTGCTCCGTGGAACAGGGAGCGACCGAAGAAGTACAGGTACAGCTCAGGTTAAATCAGTGATCCCAGCAGAACCCAGGAGGATACAGGGAGGTAAAAATCAGGGAGATTTTCTCTATCCAGTTGAACACGTTAACAATCAAGGAGGATCGAGGAGGAAATCCACGGAGGTATTTGCAGAYGGACTGAGACAGCACTGGCATGTGATGTGCAGGTCAGCACATGCACATCCAACCCACGCGCACCCTACACATCTGGAGACAGCTGCCAGACATTTCCAAAATTTGTGGGCGTGCTTGCAAAATCTGTGTGGAGCTCACGAAGTGCTAGACAAGCCCAATGCCTCCAGATCTGCCCAGACCTGCTTTAGCGACTTGCGAACGTGGCACTATTTCAAAYGTGCAAATCTTGGCTTATAAGCTGAACGTGCACACTCCTACACAACACACGTGAACTCCTGTTTTCTTACTAYGGTTGCGTCGCTTCAAGGATGTGGAAACTGAATTAAAAAGATGTTTCGTGCTAAATAGCTGCAAAAAAAAACACATACTGGAAAGAAGCAGAAGTGGTCAGTAAGTCTCAGTCCCCACTCCCATGACACTCTCCCCTAAGGAAACTTTTTCACTGGAAAAATAAATAGAGCAAACAAGCCGAAGTATTTAAAGGGGGCTTATAAGAAAGATGGAGACAGACATTTTAGTAGGGCCTGTTGCAATAGGACAAGAGGGAATGGTTTTAAACTTAGGTTCAGACTAGATATAAGGAAGAAATTTTTTACRATGAGGGTGATGGAACACTGGCACTTGCCCAGAGAGGTGGTAGATGCCYCATTCCTGGGAACATTCAAGGCCAGGTTGGACGGGGCTCTGAGCAACCTGATCTAATTGAAGATGACCCTACCCATGGCAGGGGGGTTGGACTAGATGGCCTTTAAAGGTCCCTTCCAACCCAAACCRTTCTGTGATTCTATGATTCTATGATTTCAAGTCCTGTGGTGCTCTTGCAGGAGCACCAGGTCTGGGCTCTTCCACTTTCCACCCAGGAAATTCCCTCTGCTTGGGCTGGGCGTTCCCTGGAGCACAAAGATCTGCCACCTCTTCCTTACCAAGAAATACGATCACAGCAGCCATGGAGTCCAATATTTCAGGAGCTTAAATGCAGCAGAGAAAGGAATCGGAGAAGAAAATGGCAGCACAAAGCACTGGAAACATGTCTCATGAATTGCCAAGCACCGACTCGGAGCAGAAGGATGTTGAAGTTGGGTCTGCAAATTTTCATGGGCAGTATCCATTTTTTACTGACAAAAATAGACCAATGGCTTAATCACCAATTTAAAGMCACTTTTCGCATAAACTTCTCCACTAATCATTCCAAATCAACATACCWACTGGTGCTGTTAAGACAAAACAGAGCAGTAGACATGAAAGGACTGCTGACAGCCCAAAATAAGGAGGTACAGGCAGCAAGGATCTGCTTTAGCAAGTGCTTTGGATGTGCTTAATTTTGAAGACAAAGTTAGGCTGATGGACTTCAGTAGGACTGCACTTGCGAGAAAGTCACATTATTAAGGTTATAGATGTGCTTAATTACCTCRATGAAATATGGTTCAATTTGTTAATTTAAGTGAGCAAAGTAGTAAATCATGTTAAATACTATGGCACTTTGGTACTGCTTCTGAGCAAACTTGATTTTATGTAAAATGAAAAATTTAATTTCAGAGTTGAGGACTCTCACTCTCCCCCTTCTGTGGCACTTGCACACATTTTTCTCCCCTACAAAAAGAACGTGCAGCACAATACAAAAGAATTTTAAGGGGATAAACATTAACCTCTGTGAGACAAGGCAGAGACGAACGTATATAGATCTATGCTAGTTTCCAAACTAGAAAATGTATTTCCCTACTCCTTTTGATGCTAATCAATTCAGTTCATTAAACCCTGGCTAAGAATTTAAAATCAGAGGTAAGTTTTCACATATTATTAAAACAAAACAGATCAAAAMCCCAAACCCACACAACCAAGAAAACTCTCCCCACAGCATCTCTTTTCCTCTCTATCACAAAAAGGCCCGAGAGACTCTGAATTTGACTCTTGGTACTACTAGTCAGATCGGTTTTATTAATTAAGACAAGGAAMTTATTGGAATTTACCTTGAAAGACCACACAAGGTACATTATTAGAATAATCTCCTTATAAAGAATAGAAACAAAAAAGAAGTGTAATTGCAATTCATGCTATGTCAGTGTCAGAATAGGTTATTACACCCACACTGCGAACCTACCACGTACCCCTGGCAAAACAAGGCATCCCTGTCCAGCCTTCTCAARTTAAGGAATTTAATAAATGGAACAAAGAAAATAAATGTGAATCCTCTAAAAATTATAACGACATAATAAACACTTCCAAATTCAAATTATTTGAATGATTCTCACACATTGCAGAACGTTTTAGATCATATTGTACCTGCTAACAGAAAACCGGACAAGTAGCTTTTTAATAGAACAACTGATGCTGTGGCCAAAAGGACTTTTAATTAATCTATATTCGCAGGGCATCTTTTAAATTTCCCTTTTCTTTGTGCGAAGGGGGCCTCCAACACGTCAAACAACCTGAAGGGGGGGAGGTGAAAGCTGCCCAGAGGCAGCGGTGCCCCGCGTCTGCACAGCCCCCGCGGGCAGGAGGAGGACGTGCGGCAGGAGCGGAGTGCCTTTGGTCTGGGGGTATTGCACAGCGGTTCTGGACAGTTTATATTTCAAATAAKTCCGGCTAGAATTTGCAGACGGCTGCTTCTCGCTGCGGCTCTCAAAGCGCTGTAAATGCGGCTGTTGCGTCTGCTGTATCGTCCTCTCTTGCCCAATGCTCGAACAGAAAACAAAAGCCTAAATCAGCTGCCTGAAAAAAGAGAGGAAAAGCAAAGCTAAATTAGCCGAAGTGTTGGAAAAGCTGAGGAAGACCAATAAATTGAACCCTTGTCCAYTAATTTCATATCCCAGTGAAAACTTGATCCCCTTTTAAAGGCTTRGAAGGTGAAAAAATATTTTCAAAGGGAGTCTTGCTACTTTGGAAAGTAGTACCTTGACTCAGGCTGATCTGTAAGTGCCCCGCTCAAATTCTCATTCATATACACAATATCAGACAACATTGTGTCTTAAGATTATTAGGCTATGCTGAATATTAATTTAGCTCTGTGCTTCCAAAATGACTAAATCGGTGAATTTATTGGAGACATATTTAAGAAGGGGTATTTATGGATTAGGCACAGATTTTAGAAATTAAATGGGAGACAATTTAACAAATCTATCAGGAATAAGATCAACAACTTAAAGTTTAAACCAATCATCTTGAGTATATATTTGAACTTGGATATGCAGATGTGGTGCACAAGTCCCAATGGTTCAGCAATACACTCAAAGGATCAACAGCCCTATAGACAGCTAAATTACTCGGAAAGCCAGGGAATTTATCAAACATGAATTTCARAGTGGATTCTAGCCTGCAGGAAAAAATGGAAGTGCCCATTAATGTACATACAAAATAAATGTTGTCTGCAAGCTCATTCAACTATTTATTTTTGACACAGAACTGGCTAAAGATTTTTAATTTACATAAAAAGGTACAAAGACTGTAACCCCTTTGATGGAAGAGATGGGAATAAATATCATGCAAAAGAGGTTTTGTTTGTTTTTTAAAGAAGCACTAACAACCTCACAGGTACAACACAAAGGAATCATTTACGCTCTTTCACATCTATTAGTACATTATTTATAACTAACTCCAATCTGAAAATGTTAGCATTAAATATGTTTCTCACATGTAGAGGAAATTCTTACAAACTGATCATATATTATGGATGAAAATTGTAACAGCTACACTGAAACTAGTTAAAGCAGACATGTCTGAATTGAATGAAGACTGAAGCATGCCGGAGCCCTTGCTAAGTTAGGTGCTGCCTAACTAAGTATTTATTTTACTGACCAAACCAAAAAAAAAAGAAGGTAAATTCATGTATTGTTGACAGATCATTTATCAAAAAAATTTGGTTTTAATAATGAAATATTTCACAGCCAAGATTAAAAAAAAAAATCACTGAATCATCCACAGGCCTTTCAGAACCAAGATCTGCTTTGTCTATATAGAGGGAGGGGCTGTGCATCATTTAAATCAGAATAAATTACACATATATTATATATTATAAACTTATAATTACATATTTTTAAATAAAATATATGTTTCACCCCTAAATGAACTAATCTTAAATCCTAACAATTTTAAGCTGTGCCCTAGAAGGACATTGAGGTGCTGGAGCGTGTACAGAGACGGGCGACGAGGCTGGTGAAGGGTCTAGAGAACAGGTCTTATGAGGAGCGGCTGAGGGAGCTGGGGGTGTTTAGCCTGGAGAAGAGGAGGCTGAGGGGAGACCTTATCGCTCTCTACAACTACCTGAAAGGAGGCTGTAGAGAAATGGGTGTTGGTCTCTTCTCCCAAGTAACAAGGGATAGGACGAGAGGAAATGGCCTCAAGTTGGGCCAGGGGAAGTTTAGATTGGATATTAGGAAAAATTTCTTCACTGAAAGGGTAGTCAGGCATTGGAACAGGCTGCCCAGGGAAGTGGTGGAGTCACCATCCCTGGAGGTGTTCAAAAAACGTGTGGATGAGGTGCTTCAGGACATGGTTTAGTGGGCATGGGTACTRGGTTGATGGTTGGACTCGATGATCTTAGAGGTCTTTTCCAACCTTAATGATTCTATGATTCTATGATTCTATTGCCCAACACAGACTTGGCAAAATTGGCATTCAGAAGAACATATCCCTCTTTCAAAAGAAACTCATTAACTATGTCGTAATTCATGGGATTTATACCCTTGGTCTTGTGACTCGGGGAGTTTTTTTAAACCCTCAGACTACTTGAACCAAGTTGCTATGTCTGTCTCTCAGCTTTTACTAAGGTTTAAATTAAGTCCTTTATTCTTTTCAGAATAAAAACAGTTTAAAAGTACTTACTCTTCTTAATATCAGATTTCACTCTTCATTTTTAACGAAGAGTGACTGACAATACTGTGTTTCATAAAAATTGAATGGCACATAAGCTTTTTTTATTCACATCAAAAATACTCCTTCCATTCCAAATAGGATCCGTTGGCAAAGATCTGCCTGAAGGCCCTGCCATTGCAGTCACTAGCCTGAAGCTCACATATGTGAACAAAAAGACTAACATAAGAATTCACAAAACAGTATTTCAGCATTACCAGGTTGTTGAAATACTTCATTATTTTGCATAATTTGGCCATAATACAAATGGTGTTGCATATTAAAACACGCCTGCACGGCAGAATGGGGCAGTTATGGGCAAACTCAAGTGAGAGGGGGCTGGAGGCAGCGAGATCGCGTCAGCACATCCCTCATCGTGGGCAGCTGAGACTTCTCACGCTAACTACGGAGGAAGTCATAGGTAAGAAACACTTTACCTTTTTCAGTTCAAAATTTAAACACTAAGTAATTCCAATTCTGCAACACGTGTACCACTAAACAGCAGCCCTGTTCTCCAACTGCGTTGAAACTGAGTAAAAGTAGAAGCAAGGAGATGAATTATAGCAGCAGTCCTACAAAACGACCTGCATGTGAAAACCCATATGGTGTGTGCAGACCACTTTGCAAGACATTACAGACTGCAACCACCTCAATGCAAGGGGGATTATATCTGAATTTAAAAAAAAAAATCACACAGGGGACTCTCATGATTTATTCAATTTCCTCATAAACAAGAGGATGTTTGCTTGCATGTTAAAGTTTTCAACATGTTGGAAGACATTTGTATATAGGACCTGGGATGAAAGAAAAATGCTTTATTACTTTATAATACATCACACATAATAAATATTTGTTTAACAAAGCCTGCATGAACTTCATGCATTAATCAAAATTGAATGTGGCATGACTTGTATGATTAACTCAAAAGTCATATTCCAAATGATAAATAAACTAATATTAACCTTGTGTGTTCATTAATAATGCAAGTTCTCAATAGTTCACAAACACAACTGATACAGTTAATTGAAGGGTCACATTTTTTAAATATTCATAATTAGAGTTTCAATGTTCCATTCATTCAGGATTCAAACTAACAAAAAGCACGTTCCAGGTGCTCTCCAAATTTAAGCCCATCACTTCTCTTCAGTAGCCTCTTGATGTGCTTGCAGAAGCACTGAAGACAAATGTCATGTTAACATGGAAATAAACGTCATTACTTGTTCTTAAGGGAGGAATTCTTTACTTCAAAAGCAAAGTAAAGCAGAGTTCACCTTTGGTCACCAACTTCTGAGACACTCAATCTGATAGTCCATAGCCTTAGAACCAATATGACTTTTACCTAAGAAGCATCACAGAATCAAACCGCAAAGCAATATCGATATCATCCTATATTAACTTTGCACATGACTAATACAATGTATGTCCTGAGAGCCCGGATGTCTATCCTCTTCTTAAAAAAACAAAAAAAAAAACCAAAAAAACCCCAAACCCCCACAAAAACAGAAAATCCCCACAGCTCTTACTCATAAAAGTGTTGGGAACAGAAGCAGGGGAGCATTTCTGCCCACCAGCACCCATCAAGGGGCCATGAGYGTGGTCCATGAGCGGGTCAAGGGCTGGCCGGCAGCTGGGAAGGTGCTTTTGCTTTTTTCCCTCTATGAGCCAGCATTTATCCAATTAGGAGAATGAACAACATCATGGCAAACTCCTCTGAGATTGGGTAATAAACCTGTATCAGCACTGAAGTGGGCCAGACTTTTAAATGTGTTGGATCACCAAACCGCGGAGACGACCGACGTTTCAGGGTGAGGGGAGCCTCTGGGTTTTCACTGCAAATATTCACCTACACACTACACAAAATCTTGTCTGCCCGTTCCTCTCTGAAGTATGACTTGGTAAGTAACATCAATGAACAATTTTGAAAAAAATGATTGCTTTTAAGCCAAACTCTGTGGTTATTCTGCACTGAAATCCAAGTACATAGCTGGTTATGAAAGCCTATATGCAACCTACCGTGAACCAGTGCCTTTGTGCTTGTAAGCAAAGTGTAAGCTAATCACACCTACAAATTCAAACATTCAGCATTCACTCTCCACAAAAGAAACGGAATATTTGCTTTGAATTTGTTTTTTTTTCCGACAAATATTCCCGACAATAAACTCTTTCATTAGAACACTGGTAAAAAAAAAAAAAGTTATTATAAAGTGAGTGAGCAAGCACGTTGCCAAAACAAATGTGTTTTAAAATCTGAGCAAATACCGATGGAAAGYGCTTGGGTATCAGATGCTGCCCCAGTTTTTGTCTACACACAGCTGGCATATGCATATATATACATATCCATGGCATTTTTTGCATCTGCTCTCTTTAACAGCATTAGCTGTATGAAAGTTATCATACCCATCAGTATCCAGAATAGAGGCAGAAACACAAGTAAATGACATCCTTACTACACCATATTTTATGCCTTGTTTTTATTTCCTTTACTTGCCTTTCAGTGTAAACAGTAGATGTTGTTATAAGAGGTCAGTTTTATATGCTGGTGCACCACTGAACTGTTTAGGTTTAAAATGACACTACTGTTTAAGACCCAGTAATTTTCAGAACATATGATTTACTGCTCTGGCACTCTATAAGCCTCATTTCATACCTCCAAGAATGAACTAGTCAAAGTGTTAAATAAACATGAAGTATAAGGCTTGTTTTCTTTCCAAAAGTGCAAGCACTGTGTTACTCTAATGATTAAATATTGTTTAAATATACAACTGAGTGACTAGTTTCACAGTCGATTCTTTCCCTGTGCTTCACTTTATGTATTAATTATTTTGTGTTCAGACAAAGGCTTTAATTAAGAAGCATAAAGAGTTTCTGAAGAGTGAAGAAGTAATGGTTTCATCTGCATTAAACTGATTATAAACAGTTACATTTCTGAAGAAAAAATGCATCAGGGAAAAAAAAAAGAAGAAAAAAAAAATCTTAACTGAGCCTGAATCCGTTAGAGGTGAAAGGACCTGATCCCGTCCCGCGCTCCAGCACGTGCCTCCAAAGGGCCCAGGGCAAAGCAACCCCATTTACTGACATCCAGCAGCCGTGCCCCAAGCCGAAAGCACGCACACCACCCCAAAATCTTCCATACGCAGAAGCCAACCTGTTACCGGGGGTGTGCGGCGGCACCAGTGCACCCCGCACCCCCCTGCCCGCAGCCCCGCTGCCAGGATCCCTGCTCATCCCTGCCCTCCAGGCGTTTCAGAGCCAACAGCCTTTGGATGATTTTTAAAACTCAGTATATTAAGCAAAGTATCTTCAGCCGTGACGTTCCCAAGATAAAGAAGAAATACTGTTACCTGACTGCGATTCTGTGAATCTTAAAAAAAAAAAATCACCTATGGGAACAGAGTACCAAACCAAGACCCTCGCTCCAACAAATTTTTAAAAGCAATTTTGAGCAGGAGATTAGTAAAACTTTTTAATGCGAAGTAATACAGGCCATTAAATCCTCAGAAAGGTCTGTGCCATAGCAACAACCTCTCACAAATGTTAGCACAATCAGCAAGAGGAAAACCCCGAGAGGGAAAGGTGCCCACGCGGCATCTTCAGTGAAMCCCATCCTCCAGCGAAAGGGTTCGAGGCTCGTGCTTTCCATGTTTTTAAACACGGGATTTTGAGGAAAATGTACTTTTTTATGGTCATGTCAAAAAAAAAAGAAGRAAAAAAAAACACTAGGGAAGGAAGAAAAAGAGTGCTGAAATGTCAAAAAGAAGGTATCTTTAGGTGCAAGAAAAGGTGTAAGAAGGTGCAAGAAAACATGCTCAATCTGGGTTTGTCATTGCAGGCCTGATATCAAACTTACTCAAGTTTATTGGAAGTCATTCCACTGCCTATAAAGCACTTGGCATCAAAGCCTGTTTCTGGAAATTAAAATTACGCATGTAAAGTCATAGTACATTACAGACCGATGTTAACAGTGACTTAAACTCCCTCATTTACAACCCCGTTCCCAGATGCTTATAAATTTGCCAAACCTCATCTCAGACTGAAAAACCTCCTTTCTGGATGATGCCTTTGACAGGCTGAATTTATGGGAGGTTTTGCCTTTCGCATCGATCAGTGGAGTTTCCAATCAGGACGGCTCCCTGCTTGCCAGGCACCGGCGAGGGGCGCGCGAAACAGCCCCCCCGGGCTCCCTCTGCCACGGCGCGGCACCAGCCGCCTCCCAGCCAGCAGGATGCTGAAGTCGTTCAATGAAAAAGCTTCCAGAGTGGAAAGTAGGGCTTGAAATTTGGCAGAAAAACCGCCTTTCCATCGGTAATTTGAATTTGGGCAGATTTATGCGGGAACAGTCATGGAGGGGAAAGGAGGAGAGTGAGATTTTTGGTTATTTGATAAACTTTGGGTGTTCCGGGCTGAGGGACCCCCACAGTAACTCCTGCCCAGCGTCTTTGCAAACTTTGTGCCTGCTCAGACCTCGCCGACCAGGAGGGGAGTTGTGGCAGAAAACCTTTGCGTTACAGATTGCAAGTGGTTCTTCACCTGCTCCGCATCGCCGCAAGCTGTGCCTGCAAACACCRCGCACCGGACCAAACCTGCAGCATCTGCACAGGCGGGACTGCAATAGCCAAGGAGGTTCTTCTTCCTCAGTTTTCTGTCTTGGGGGTCTTAAATCAATCCCTTAATATCATTTGAATGGAGGGGGGTTTCTGCAGTTTAATATCGCTATACCTTTTACTAACAGTCACATCCTCCAGCTGTGACACGATTGAAGACAGAAGATCTGTAGGGAAATGTAGAATCAAGAGCCATARGACTCTGGGTTACAGTTCATCAGAATTTGCAATTTAAGTATATGATGACTGAAAAAGATGTAGATACGTTGTGAAACGTACCTTTTATCCAATCCATCTGCAGGGTGGTTAATTAAAGCCATCGACATTCTGGAAAAAAAAAAAAGTGTAAAACACAATTATCAAGTGAGCGCTTCCTTATGTTAATGCAATTTATAACCCACACCCTTCTCGAACGGTTAAAAATAAATGGTAAAATGAATAAATAAATAAATAAGAAAAAGCAGGGCCTTTGGTTTTTGCCAGAGCGAGTGTGCCGGCGTGCGTGCAGCCCGCAGCCCGGCTCAGCACAAGCACAGGCACCAGCTTGTGGCCTGAATTCTCCCTCTGGTAAAGCCCGAGGTGGTAGGATCTACAGGGGTGCAAAATACTTTTCCATGTAAAAGTGCAGATAAATACACATGAGAAAAATGGAAAAAAATCAGATCAATAAGTTATTCACTGTTTTCCATGATGTTAAGATTTCCCTACGAAATCACCAAGAAAAAAACCAAACAGTATTCCCACCAAACCTTCCTTTTTCAGGAAGCAGCAGCTGAAAAATATAGAGGAGAAAACTGCATCACAGGATGCACAGAGTGCTAGAGTTGTTATCCCGTGCTGGAAAAATATTGGAGGGAAGTTTTAAGTGCCCTACCTGATGCAATAAAAATACCAATACAGTATGTCCTAAACTTTGTATTCTTCATTTAACAAAAGACACTGCCACAGATAAATATCAGAACAGATTTGTTAATGCTGCACTATTGACAGCTAAAAACAGATCACTGTAGACTGGAAGACTGAACAACTGCCAACTGGTAATAAATGGATGGCTCAGCCTAAGGATTTACTGCCAATGGGGGGAAAAAGGAGAGCTGTGTGAACAGAAATAAACTGAAAGAATTGAAGAAAACACAAAATTTCTTGCAGGCTTCCTTCAAAATACAAATTGGTTGGCAACAGCCAGGGGAAAGAAGGAGAAGCCCCTAGTAATCTGAAGAAAGCCGCTGGGCTGCTCCTCTGCCCAGACCCCCGTGCTGCAGCAATACCCATAGGCCAGTTTTCCCAAATAAAAAATTTAAAAAATCTTTTTTTCAGATAGCATTTGTTTAAACTGTATGTGTCCAAGCAGAGACAGCTCTTCTGTCTTAATCTTCACAGGCAGAGGTGTTCGAACAAATATCTTGCACAGGCATGGAAGAGGACGGGCTAACTCGGAGGGACACCAGCAGACGCTGCCGGGGCTGGTCCTCGCCGGGTGCGGGCTTTGCATTCCTCCGCGCCCTTCAGGCTTTGCGGYGAAAGGCTTTAATTGGATTGAAGGACTTCTTCAACTCTTCAAGAGGCTCACGTTTTTTCTTGGCGCTGAAAGAGTCCCTTGGGATGCACTGAGGTCCTCCTGTTGCGTGACAGCGTCTTTAAAAAGGGGGGTGAGAATTTATGTATAGAAATACTGCTGGTCTTTCCTTGGTTGGTCTTGCCATTTCATGGCTTATTACTTTTTCTTAATATAAAGATTTGCATATATACATGTTGAATATACATATATGCACATAATTATACACATATTAAGAAAATACACAAGTGCTCACGGCCACGGAGCTGCCCTGCCCGAGCTGCGCTTGCTGTGGGATGCATAAAGGAGTGCCTCTCCTCTAATGAGCACTAAAATGCAGATGCAGAATAGTAAGTTTGACAATATTAATCACTGAAGCACCTTCCAGGGTTGACTTCTGAAGTTCTGAGTTGTCGCTCCACCACCGTGAGGACTGTGCCTTGCTGGAGCAACGGTTTGCTCACACGGCTCTGCAGGACAGAGCGAGGCATTTGTCCCCAGCTGAGATGCCACTCGCTGCTGTTTGTATTGCGAGGTAGATTTGTGGGCATATGCCAACTGTATTTTTCAATATTATCTTAGAAAAAATATCTAAATGCAGACTTGGACCCAATTCTCCGCTTGTGTACACAGGGGTATAATCGATAGAGCAACACCAGCATACAATTGATGTAAGGCATCCTATTTTCCTAGAGCAATAACTAGATCTATCAGGTACGAATTTCCATGTGGCACATTATTGTTCTTCACACACCAAATAATAATAATTTCAGGACAAGACAGCTGTACAGCAGTCTGTCATGGTTAAAGCTACCAAGCTGAACTGAAGTCCCAGCCAAGAGGACCAGTCTGTACGGAGGGTCTGGAGCAGCACTAACAAGCCCTGCTAACTCTATTTAGAAAAAAAAAAAAAATCATCAAAACGAAGAAAAAGTTATGCAGCAAACTGGAAGATATGAACTTGATAATTACTTGGAACCAAATTAATATCAGGATGGCTGCCATTATTCTCTGAGGACAACCATTTCATCTATTGTGCAGGTGTACTCTCCAACAGTGGATCACGCTGATGAAAGACTGCAAGAATTTCAATGACACCTTGAGGGATCTTATGAATAAAATATCAAAAATGGACATCTCCTTTGTATAGGAAGATTTTAATGCAAAAACTGTAACAGGTTTATAAGTTACACCAAGAAAATAAGAAAGGTTTATTCTATCTTTGGCTGAAGACAGACATATATTGCCAAGTCAAAGTTTTTTATAACCACAAGAGACTTGTCTTTCAAAAGCTCATGTTACCTCTGTGCTGGACTCTTATCTAAGCAGATTAACTACATGCTCATAAACCAACAAAACTAAGAAGTGACCCTTTCTCCTCCAAGGCCTGAAAACCTGAAAGCATGCATAGAATCATAGAATCATAGAATCATAGAATCATTAAGGTTGGAAAAGACCTCTAAGATCATCGAGTCCAACCATCAACCCAGCACCCATGCCCACTAAACCATGTCCTGAAACCATGAGCAGGTTTGGGTGCAGGATCAATCAAATCTCCACTCTTTCACTGGGCACTTCACAGAAATAGGCAACCGAGAGCAAAGCACGGCAAAAGTGTATTTAATGACATTTAAGGAATAATAGCCTTGTTCTGAAGGAAGGAGAACACAGCGATCAGGGAGAACAAACTTAGAAAAATCTACACCCAAATGAATATTGAAGCCATTAACTGGCTGAGATAGAGCTTTTTCATGCCCACAGATTTCACCTGTGTATTGTGCCAAACTGATGCACGTGACTTTGGAAATGCCYGATGGTTTGGGGTAGCAAGCACCTACGGACACCCCACCGCTTCCATTCAGTAAGGGACGGTAAAAGGAGGGGTGTGCTGAGGCTGATGGGGCAGGAGAGAGCAGGTAAAGCTGGATGGGGAGGGGAGTGAGCGGCTGGCGGGGGGAGAGGTGGCAGGAAGATGACTTCAGTGATRTTGTAGGTGCATGGGGAAAGCGGAGCCGGGCTGGAGAGGATGGCTCCACGGTCATCAGGGCAGGACAGGAGTGGGGTAGGGAAGGATCCTAATTGCAGACAGAGGACAACATTGCGTGAAGCCACATGGCAGCCAAAAATGTGCCCCACTGAGACGACTCAAGATGTTCACCTATAAACCTAAAAGAGCCCTGATGTGCAATTCCCGTGATTATCATGTCACCACTTTCTACATGGCTTTTAAGCTCTGTCACTTTGGGAGGGGTGGGGGTGGAGAGAAGATAGGGAAAGCTGGGTCAAGAGCAGAGGGACTCCCGTGAGGTGTCCCGGCATGGCATGGCCAGCACTGCCAGAGCAGGACGTGCAGCCACAGGCAGTGACTCAAGGGAGCGCTTTGGAAGCGAGGACGGTTCGTACGGCCGCTGCCAGGGCTCTTTGGTGGCACCTCAGAAGATGCGTGGCGTGTGCCTGGGATGACGGCAAGGAAAGGGAGAGTCGCGTAAGGATGTCACTGGCGGGGATGGGCAGAGAAATGGAAAGCTGCAAGCGCTGGGAGTCGGCGGCATGGCGCAGAGTTGCCCCCCCAGCCGCTCAGAAAGCAGGTAGGAAAGGGGAAACYCTGCGCCTGGTGTCGTTACGGCGCGTTGCTTTTAATTTTCTCTTCATGGATAAGATCACCTTTTCTCGATCCGTGTAAAATCCCAGGTACCCCGCGACGGGCTGTGCCTCCCCCWACGCGTTCCTCTGGCGAGGAGGCTCTCGCAGACATTATGCAGCCCGGCACACGCTGCTGGGACCGGCAGCGTTGCAAACGTATATGTTTGCCTGCTAATCTGCATCGCGGCAGTTTACGTCGTGTAAGCTGTTTAGGTTCAAGGGTGTTTCACTAGCACAGCTTATTGGGGACTGCATTTTCTCCAGGGTACAAGCCAAGCTCTACATCAAAGCCTGATTGAGCAGAAAATATGTGCTAATGTTCACAGCAGTACTCTATTATAGTATAAGTATGCTTGTAAATATTCACTACATGTTATTACGCCATTTGAACCAAGAATATTGCAGGGTTAAAGGTCGGCCCTAATGCTCTCTCAGGAGGCAGCAGTTTTGAATATAACCAAATGGGATAATGGTCAGGAATACCCAGAGGGGGCAATGTAGCACATCGTAAAGAATTGTGCTGCGAGTTTTAAGTTTTCAGGACAACAAAGATGCCAACGAGATGGCTCATAAGCAGTCATTATTAATGGAATGACAAGGGTAATGTTAAGCAGGATGTCTTTACTATAATAAATCTTGTCCCTGCGCCATTAGTAGTCCTTACAACTGCAAATAGCAGTTAGGTTATAACCTAACATGGCAGAATTTTATCCTCTCAATCTCTAATGTATTTTATAATGCTGTTAAAGTCAGGAATAGCAACTGTTTAAGCTCACTTAATCTGTGAGAAGTTTAAACACGAATTTTAAATGCGAAATCTGCTTTGATAGTAGTTTCTCTTAATTAAATAGATGAAGTAGCTCTTTCTAAGCATACACTGGGCTGTACTAGAGGGTCTGGGGAACACTGTTGAATTTAAAACTTTAAATATTTTCCTTCAGATGTAACTCTTGCATTCTAAAAAAGAGACGGGTTTTATTTTAATTTTAAAAGCTATTTCTAGATTCATTCATGGAATTTTTATGCTGTTACAATACTGTGATTTTCCAGACTGGAAATAAAACACTATTTTTTTTCCCTTGAAATAAACTCTTTTGGGCAAATAAAAGCTTCTTTTCTCTTCTTTTCTCTTCTTTTCTCTTCTTTTCTCTTCTTTTCTCTTCTTTTCTTTTCTTTTCTTTTCTTTTCTTTTCTTTTCTTTTCTTTTCTTTTCTTTTCTTTTCTTTTCTTTTCTTTTCTTTTCTTTTCTTTTCTT
>JASVER010000017.1:13068045-13203045 GCA_030449065.1 Oceanodroma leucorhoa
TTCTCTTCTCTTCTCTTCTCTTCTCTTCTCTTCTCTTCTCTTCTCTTCTCTTCTCTTTTCTTTTTCTCATCTTTTCTTTTCTGGACCAAATTCTGTTCTCAACACAGTAAAGTAAATCAAATCTTTGCATAAAAATGGCATTATTCCAGATTGACATTTTATGATCATTCAGAGTTTGATCCAAGGAAAATATATTACTTTCAAAATCTTTCTTCAAGTCATAGGGAAAGTAGTAATACAATTCTAAAGAATAAATAAATAAATAAATGGAATGGTATTACAGAAGAGCAATTATTCATCTTAATGTATCAAATTTGGATATGTTAAATGGATCCTGAATCTTAGCTAACTGTTTTATAAATATTTAAACAGCTTCACTGCAAGCTATCCATTTCACCTGCTTTGTTTTTCTTCCACTGATCTTCCAGAAATAGCTATGGAAATCACTAGTTCAATCAACTCTGTGTAACACTGTGGCAGAGCCATCGTTGCGTCATGATAGATTGAACCCAGAGTATTAATCAGGAGTCAGCAGAGTATTAGCTAATATGATCAGGACCATCTCCAACCATTGTGGTGTTCAACATCCTCCTTGACAGCCTTTCTTTTCTGAAAGTTGCCAGAAAGCCCACTGAACTTCTAAGTGAAATTTGAAAATTAACAAAATGAAAGAATTGCAATGGTTCTTGCATATCCTTTCCAAAAATGCCCATATTCACAATGTATTTCACCTGGTAAAAAGTCTGGAAAAATAAACAAAATTGAAATGTCTGGCCCTTGCCTTGTTCAGATGGTTATTCTACCAGTCCCTGCTGGCACTGACACACAACCCACCAGATCCTGCTTCCCAAAGCTGTCTTCTCTGCGAACACCCAAGACCCATACCTCCACCTGGCAACGGTGGTATCCTTCTGTGCAGAAGAGCAATTGAATTTGGCTCTAATCCTTCAAAAACACTGACTCCAACTTCACCGCAGATGAATATTCCCAAGAATTCTTCTAGGGACTGTGAGTTTGTAGTATTGGACTTCTGTATTTTTTGAATAGAAGAGGTATATGTTCTATTATTTCAATTTAATTTACCTTTTTTTTTCTATTTTAGCAATTATAAATTTGAGATAGATGTTATACTCCCCAAAATGAAAGTCGAGAGTAGATCCCTTTAATTTTCACGTAGGACATATACACAGCAAGTCTTACAGCATCTTGTAGATCCATTTTCTCGATGGGAAAATGAGATACAGATTGTAGGTGGCTTACCCTGTGTCATTCAATGGTGATAATGAAAGCAGACCTCCAGAGTACAAGYCCACTGCTTTATTCATTGAGGCACCCTGCCAAATCGCACTTTGGGCTGTTGGGAATTAAATCACCTTTCCTTGCTGCAGTTAGGGCTTGGGAGATAGGTCTGAAGACATGTGCCTAAACCAGGCTGATCCAAATTAGCCACTTGTGCTTTAAAGATACACCAATCCAGCTCGAACCCAGTAAGACTAGATACCTAATGGAGATCATTTGCTTTTCTTTGCCATTTTAGTGCGGTTCTCTTGTCTTCCCCTTCYATGAATAACAGCAACAAAACACATAAGAAAGCTATTGAAAGAGCAAATAATTTTGAGGCTAAGTAGGTTTGAACACCCAGGTACTGGATACACCTGCATACTCTGATGTCCACTTTGCAGCCCACTGCATACAAGGGACCATGGGCTCCAGAGCTGGTGCTGGAGAACTGTAGCTAGCTGGGTGCCTTGAGCAGGCAATTTTGCAATATATTCCAGAACAGGATAGCGTTAGTGCTCTTTAATACACTCCACCTTTGTCTTTGCAAATCCATTCATACTCAAGAGTGGACCTAAATGAACCTCTTAAATAAACAGAGCGACTTAAGTAGGCAAGCGTCCTGATGTCACCAGASGATGGGGACTCACAGAGCCTTTAGTCTACACAAGCTCAGCTTTGGCTCTGTGAAAAGACCGTGCAGAGAGAGTCACTCTGTTGCCTCTCTGGAGTCACAGACACACACAAAGAGACTTTCCTCAAACACAYGAACATCTTTGAACACAATTTAAAATTTAAGCCTCAGCTGTTGGGGTCGGTGTAACAGGCTTTCTTGCCATCCAGAATCTGTAGCTGGCAACTGGTTCTGCTCTACCTTAAACAAGYTGCATATTTCTTCTCTCCCATAGACACACCCCCATCACCTACTATTAACACAAAACAGTGGATGTATACATTGGCATCCTTTGCGTATGTGAAGGGCATCACACAGGCAAGAGGAAAACATTGCCACCATTTTCCCTGAAGTGGAAGCCAAGGYCCAGCCATTCACACGTGCCGTAAACTCAGTACCTGAGAAAAGCCCTGGTCCCACAGCTCTTATGGAATATTTTGGCATGCAAAGGATTTARGTAGCCAAGTGCAACGCATGAAAGCAGTCATATGGGTAAAAAATTAACTTGACGTAGAGGGTTTGGTAGCCCTAATGTCTGAGAGGATCTCCTTTCCTCAGTGATCACTATGTCAGGATTGTTTAATACCTTCCACTGTAAAAGATCTTTGTTGGGATCTTTATTTTTAGAAACTAAAAGAGCAGTGAGACTTTAACATACCCCCTCTTCAGCCAACCCTTGGGCACTTCATGGGGCACCTCTTTGCCCAGCTCTTGGGTAACTGGGATGGCAGACTGGGACCCCGACCACAGGTGGGTGGCCTGGACCCAGCAGAGCCGCAGAAGCTGGTCCAGGCTCAGCTGTGTGAGCTGATGCCCTCCCTCTTCAGCCAGGACCCAAACACGTGAGCCAGATCCTCCCTGTCACCTGGTGCCAGGAGACCTCCCTCGGGTGACAACATACTCCTTTCACAGCAGAAGAAGGACAAGTCATTATTCTGAAGGCTTTGGGTTCAAACCCTGACAATATATCAGAAGGGTGATTACAGAATGTAACTTGTTGGGCTTTTTTTTTCTTTTTTAAAGAAGGATGCGTACAAATATCATCACTTCAATACCATTCTTGAGTTGCCAAAGTGGAGTCCTTACGAGCAATTTTTATTTCACGGRAATACTACAAAAGCACATCAGAAATTTGATGAAAGCAGCAAATAAAGGAATTCGGCCACCTCAGAAGTGATTTTCAGAAGACCTCAGTCTTTCCCGGGGTTTTCCTCAGCTGTCACCCTGCCCGGCACCTCTCCCACGTTGTTTTTGCCCCCCTTCCACGCCATGGAGCCGATGGCACGTGTTGTGCGGCAGGAGCGGGCAGACCAGCCGGGAGAGGCAGGCAGGAGCCGGAGAGGCACCGCAGATCGGCTTTTCCCACCCAAATGCAAAGCAGAGCGCCGAGAGCTCGAGAGGTCTGCTCTCTGGTGAGGTTCAACATTAAGATGTGACAAGCTCCTTATATACAAGAGGATAAATGATATGCAAAGTCCATACTCTTTGTTCTGACAAGTGTCCAGAGGGAAAATTCTTGAGATAAAGCTGTAGCTTTCTAAGGCACAAGGGTAGGGTGGGCAGAATGAAGATTTTATCAAAGAAGTTGAGCACTGAAACACTAAAAAACACCACACTGCCTTCTCTCTGCACCTTCCCACCCTCCTCAGTATGTTGCCCTTACCTCCCACCCAGTCATTTGGCATTACTGAGCATCACCCTAGCCCATTGGGAGRGTTTTTTTTCCTTTTTTTTAATAGCTAAGCATATGTAGGAAGAGATCACCACATAAAAAGACTTTTTTTTCCCCTCTGAGGAAAGACTCAAGAGCTGGTGTTATACCTGCCTGGCCCTGRTCTGACACGGAAAGACAACTCCGTGTTTCTGATGACCGGTGGCGGGGCAGACACCTCTCTGAAATCCCTGCGATCAGACACAGAGCTCAGCTGGACGCCCACCTTCCCTCTTTATTTCAAATCCTCGCAGCAGCGAGACAGAGAGAGAGGGAGAAAAACCAGACAATTTCAATAAAATGGCTAAATAGAGACCGGAGATGTCCGGCTGGGTGTGCAGGCTCAGATAAGCCCTAGTGCCCATCCAGAAAAGAAACTGGTGCAGCTTTTTGTCCTGCTCCGGTTTAGCACCACAACCCCTTTGTATAAAGTCTTGCCCCAGCAATAATAAATCCGAAGAAGCCTTTCCACGCGTGCTGCGGAGGCTGCAAGTCCACACTGCCAAACTCTGGTAGGACTTAGGGCACGCCAAAAGGAGGCAGTTATCGTACTGAAGGAAATTTGGACATTTTTTAATTAAACCCGGAGATCTGTAAGATTTTCATTGCCTTTGGTATGAAAGATTTTTGTAGCAGGCAACAGAYAAATCCAGACATGAAAAAAGAAACTGTTGATTAAAAGGTCAGTGTGGTTCTTATGTAAATACGACGTCAACATTAAAATTCACTCTTAACTATGTTTACCTCAAAACTGTAGAGCTCATCAATTATTAGACATTGTTTTAATGCACACAGTATGCCCCCATAATATGGCAATAAGTCCCAAAGACTTAGGTAAAATATCTCTTTTTTAATCATGTCTAGTTTCATAGACAAAAGTAATCACTAAAAAGCCAGTGGCTACAAAAACTGCAAACAAAATGAACCTTTAAAAGCTAATGACTTAAGGGTGATTTTACAGACATATAAAGTATGTTAGGGGCTTACACTATTTGTCATTAACACATATTTTGAAAGCTTGGCTAATATAATGTGACACAAAATTAGTCAAACACAATTCATGCAATATTGTTTAATTTTACTCCTCATTTAACTTGGTTTTAAGCAAAATCATTATGTCACATGATAACATTCACTTGAACAAGAAATATTTTATAATGGTGTCTGCGTTTAGAAATGAGTTATTATGAGCTACATGCTGAACACATTCTTAACTATGAAAACTATAAAGCTAATAGCTTAATCATATTTTGACAACATCTACATACTTTATGCATTATTTACAAGAAAGATATAAAATGAAACTACTGAATATCTTGCACCATACTTCACAGTCATAGTTAACTGGTTAAAAATATAACACATTTATCTTCCGGTGGCTTTAGATTTGCATAGGAATATTTGCATACCATGTTGCAATGTGCTCTTAATGTAAAATTTAACCTTTGTACTTTCTCTCTGATGTGTAAGGTATACTCATTAAGTTAAAAATAATGGTAAAAATAAGTCTGCTGGTGATATACATTCCATGAATGATTCCCTTGAGTGGTGAGGAAAGGTAAAATGTGGGTGGGAAAATGTTTAATTGAATTAACTCCTCATTTCCTATATTTTTACTTCAAATTTCACTGGCAGAGCAATTTGAGTGGTATTTGTCAACCATGAGAACTGCACAAAGTTTCACCTTCGGTGCTGAGGCTCTCAGCGCCCTTTAATCCTCTGTGAAAAGACGCATTTCTAGGYGCAGACGGAGGTCTGAATGCCGGACATCTTTTAATTGCACGGCCGTTCGCTGAGCATCAGGACTCGACAAGGAGCGCGTGTCTTGGGCCGGCGGCAGGGGAAGGGTTTGCTGTGGTTGAACCTTCAGACAGAGTTCATAGCTCTTGAATTTGCTCCAGTTTTCTACAACTCAGAAGCCCATAATGCCACTTTTTTTCCCCCTCCAAACAGGGCTAGTTCTAAATAAGTCCTAAAAGAAACAACCCTGGTTTTGGCCGCTCGTCATTTAGGTGACGCTTTTAAAGTAAAGACATCATCTTTCTGTATGCAAAGCACATTAATATTACAGACCAGAAAGTCATATGATCCACCAGAGCTTTGTTTCATACTCTGAAAAAATACGGATGAATCTGCTGAATGCCACATAGCAGTTTTGCAGCTTAACGGCTCTCAAGCAATTAACRGCAGCACCTTCTATTTTCATTTCCAAAAAATCCATGCGAGTACCTCCCTGCAACGTTACTTCTGTTACCGGCTGCCGGCTCCTTCTCTATTCCAAAAAAACCCCCTTTGTGCGAAGAAATTCTGCATGACTTGCTTATGCGCGGTAATTGGACCATTATTTTTTTCTTTTTTAGGGCAGATCTCGCGTTGGCGTTTCTCTGCGCTGACCCACCGACGACCTCCGCCGTTGACCTCAAAGGACTACTTTCTCTTTTGGTAAGAGATAATTCAGTCTCCCTGGTATGCCTCCTGGGCACAGTCAAAATTATGTCTGGTGATTCTGCGGTGTGGACTACTGTCTGCTAAGGACTGAGCTAATACCGCGACGTTCAATTAATTCAGGACCTCGGGATGGCCTTGAACTGCCCTCCCCGACGGGGAACGGCTCCCGCCACGCGGCCGCCCCGTCCCCGCGGAGCCCTCACCTCTAATAAACACCGCTCTTTAAACACGAGCAGGAGCGTTTGGAGGATATGTAAATGCATTAATTTTTCATAAAGCCAGTTAGTTAGCGCCCGGTACCCCCCGTCGGCTCTGCGGCAAGGGGGGATGCCCGGACACCGGGTAGCGATGCTTTGCCGCTGCTGCGAGGAGGATTCTACAGCCCCAGAAAGTTTTAAATAAATAGAAATAGGCTAAATTTTCAGCAAAGAGCCAGGGCAGGAATTCAGTATTGGACTTTTACTTATTTACTGCCTCATCCGGACCTGCCGGTGATGGTTCTTGTAAAGACCCTCAGCGAGGTAAATAAAAGCGCGGAGCCCCAGCAACTGGCTGTTATTACAGCACCGAGCGGAGGTGTACAGAGCGGGAAATAACTCTCCCAGGGATAAATTACATGTGATGAGGGCCAAAAGAATACAGCTCCTATTTCAGGAAGTCTTCCAGGCAAAAGCAGAGATTTGGCAGTTTTAGCGTTCCTTTCAAGACAATACACGTACACCAAAAACATTACTCTTCACAGAGTACCCCAGAGGCCTTTCCAATCATCTGGATGCTCGCAGTTATTCCATTCCCTCAAATTCAACACAGATCTTCTTTATTAATTTTAATTTGTCATCAATAACCTGACAGGCTCTCTTTCGGCAAGAAATACTGTATTAACTGTTTCACTCACTGTGGCAGCTATTAAAAATGTGATAATGATTAGCAGTAATGAGGTCAAATAGAATAATGTGAGTATAAGTTGCTACCAGCGAAATATATAACACAAGAGGATTTATTATGTTCACTTGCTGAAATGTAATTTAAAAACAGGATATTACCACCTGCTATGCTGGCTCATAGGGTTATCCAGATCATTTAAGCATTTCCTGCTAATATGTTTATTTGCTTCTGGCAGATATTACCACTACTGTATTTCAAATAACTACACTTAAAACAAAGTTAATTGTTCTTATCTACTTAATATAAATATGATTATGTAAAGCAACGATTAGATGACTAGCTGGTAAACAAAATTATTTGAGCATCAGTATCATTTAGGAAAAAAATGGTGCAATAACAGTGAGAGTTGYGGGCAATAAATCAGGTATGCGAAAAGCAGATCTCCGGTGAAGAAACTTTTTGTGGGTACTAAGGGGAGAYGGGTGAGTGCTGTAAGACCAGTGCTGCTGATGTACGGCTTCTCAAGAAGAGAGAGCTGCCAGATTTTAAATATCGGGGCAAATTACGTGAAACATTAAAACTTGGTCAATACGAGAAACGGATAGCTAATCTCATTACTCACCTGTATTCTCTTAAAAAGATCTCAGACTTTGACGTCCTCTTATTACTTTTCAATTTGTTGATCTAAATAGATTAATCCTTGGTTTTCACTGCAGTGACACAGCAATTTGACAGGGACCTGGATGAAACTGCAGGTATGCTTGATCTACAAAGGCTTTTTCAGATCGGGAAGATGAGAGTTTAACACACACACACAAAAAAAAAAAAAAAACCCCTCATTCTCCTGCTCTTAATTTTGAGCAAAGATTAGGGAGTTAGGCCAAATTCTGCTTCTGCTTACACTGTTTTAAATCCCCTGAACCAAGCCCGAATTCAGCCTTAAACCTGTGTGATGTAAAGCACRATTTAGCCACCAGCACTGAGACTCTTGCACCCTGGGCAGAAAGGAGACAGCAAGAGGCTGTAAGTGACAGCCACGCGGTCTGCTCAGCGAACTCCTCCATGACTGGGCTGGAGGGACTTGATTCTTGGAAAATATTAGTCAGCAGTTTTACACTACGCTTTCATTGCCTTTCTTGCATTTGGCTTTTCAATAGAATTTGTCATGTAAATAATAAAATAGCGACAAATGAGAAAAAGCAGTGGTATAAAGGATCTGTACAAGAAGAAAGGATGTTGCAAGTCATGSCAAAATACAAGTCACAAATAAACATTTTAGAAACAAAAAACAATATACATATATTTATTTGTCCTATTTAAACAGTTTTTTAATCTGCCCTAGATTTTTTCATATTATCTTACATATACCTGTTGAACAAATCCATATATAAAGTGGGATTTCCTGAGATTTACATAACCTTTACTTTTTAAAAAGCTAGCTTCAATGGATAGTGCTTTATTCCTAGCAAAGAAAGAGCAGACTGGAGTTTGAAGGTAACTATGAACATGAAGCCCTGAGCTGTAATTAATTATAAAGTAAAGACTTTCTCCACCTGCATCTTTCCAAACACAACCAATAGTGTCACTCTTCATCTTTATTGAAAAAACAAGACATGTAAAGATTACGAAGAAGAGACACTATATTTTTATGTTGATAAAATGGCAGTAGGTTACATGCAAAAGAGGTGGAATAGGAATATCGGGATAGAGTATAGGAGCTTTGTCTGCCTTTTTCAGCATCTTCTTTCCAACACCAGCAATGAAAGCACAAGGGTCCTGAGCTTCAGTGACACTGAGACAGCGGGAAGCCCTAGAAACCATCATTTCTGTTCCTCGCAGGATTATTTCCACGCAATGACAACGCAAAGCTCCCCCAACATGCGATTTCTGCCCTGTAACTAATGCAGAGGGCAAGGCTCAGCCCAGAGACCCTCAGCTGTTGTGCAGCGCTAATTATTGGCTGGAGTAATTGGGCTGCTGGAAGACTCTCCCCATGCAAAGGCAGCGTTAAGAGATTAGCACCCAGCTTGCACCTCCTCTTTCCTGAGCTCGTTTTTGCGCTTCTCAGGAAAAGAAAGAAAGAGGGTGAAACTAAAAAAAAAAAAAAAAATATAAAAAGAGAGAGGGAGATGGATCAGGGCTGTTCAAAAGTCAAGTGATGGATAACACGGCGTAGGGAAGGGCAGAGGGACAAATTAGGCGGCGGCTGCTAAGCGCCCCGCGCCCCGTATGCTGTGAGCGCAATTCCAGAATTCCAGGAGCGTTGCTTTCCCGTGGCGAAGCCCATCACTGCCGCTGCGTCGCGGGGAGAAGGCATCAGGGGCCCCCCGATTCCTGCCGCCGTACCCAGGTACCCGCCGGCCCCCTGCGCCTGCGCTGCTCGCCTGATGTAACGGCACCGCCGGCTTTACGCATCAGCTAAATTTAAATTGATGATAGGTACGGTGTTTGTAATCCTACATCAAGCGGTGCTTGTGTCTGGCATTTATTTGTGCTATTGCTTTGGCAGCTTCTCCCAGAGCCTCCTCTCATCTGACATGTCAGGTCTACAATCAAAGAGGAATAGTGAATTCACTTTTACAGTTAGGCAAGCTGAATGCTATTACCCATGTATTTGTCACCAACCTGCAGATCCCAGCCTCTAATCTGCCGTCTGGATGGATGCTACAAAGTTAAGAGCCAGGGACATGCATTTCTCAGTAACTACCTGCTGTCAGCTATTATTTTAAGAATCCTGTGATTTTCTTTTATTTTGACTAGAAAAAACAAGGCAGCTGCAGTAATAAAAAGGCATATCAACTAGTCACTTTCTGGCAGATTTGTCACTGGTGTGGATACAGTAGTGGTATTTTTTGTTAGCAAATGTATACAGTGGAATATAATATTGTAAATCTGTAGTACGTTCTTCACAAAGGAAAAAAAATCCTTTTTAGAACCTTGTATACCAGTCAACAAAATAAAAAACGAAAACGTATTTGTTTTCACCTTATTGTACACATGTATTATATTTTTCTTTTACAATATTGTCCATTGTGTGCCACATACTTTGTAAATACTGTGTTTGGTTTTAAAAATTGCTACTGTCCTCCAATTTTAGTACAGTTCTGACGGCTGCATACTCAGTTACTGCCCAAGTCTCSGGTTGTAAATATTTGCTGAGAAGAGTCAGAGGTTTTAGGTTTGGAGAATCTGGAGAATAAGATTAAATTTTCAATTAACAATAGAACAATTAACAATTTTCAAATTAATTTATTATAATAATGCCTTGAAAAACACCGGCAAGAAATGCAATGATGGAAAACTATACTGGACCAAATTAATCCCTTGTGTGACTCTATTTCAGTCAACATAGTTATATCAGGCTAAAATGATAATTAATTGTTATTAATATGAGTATGAAGCAACTGATGAGAATAGTATAAGAGTGCAAAAAATGTRTACCCCGTTCAGTTCCTGTGATTGCACACAAGAATAAATTGTTCTACTTTCAAATTGCCGCATGTCGTTTTAGAAGATAAAGCAATTGTTCTGCTTTTGCRTTTTCTTTTTTAAAAGTTCTTTGATAAAGATCCTGCTTGTAGTTCTCAGTCTATGGCTGGATTAAATAGTCAAAGAAGTTCTCGTGTGATGTCTTTAGGACATGGAAACCCCAATCCAGGGACGCGGGGTGCCCACAACTGCTGMGGACACTGGTAAGGCCAGCATCCCGCGCACAGCCCCGCTGCAACCCATCTCGCCTGGAGCCTCGTGCAAGCACCGCATCCTCTGGTTTTGCAGAGYAAAACGATGCTTTGGCCCTAAAAACCAGGAAACTCGCAGCAAATTCACTAGCCCAGCCCCTGAGCAAATGCTTTCACCTGGTTACCACGTCCCCCACCCCAAATACCGAAATCTCCCTTGGTGCGTACATGCTGCAGCCCCCTCCCTTTGCCATGAGCTCATCCTGGTGCCCGTGCTGGAGGTGATGGAGATCACAAACCACGCAGACATCTACCAGCCCCGTGGTCCGTGGGGCTACCGCAGCCAAAGCCATGTTCAGCAAGCAGTGCTGCAGCTTTGGGATGCTTCAGGGGATTGTAGTGAAAAAGGGAAAATTGTAACTCAATATTTAAAATCTTATTGAAATATGTAACGTGCCAACTGACTCATGAACAGATAACCCGTTTAAGCCATGTTTTTCCTTCTCCTGACTTTCCCTAAGATGTTTTTTCATCTGATTAAGTCCCAGAGACTCCTGGCAAGGGGAAGGAGGGCACATGGGAAGGGAACTCTCAGGGACWCTCATCCATCGTCGCTGTGATCTCCAACGAGCTGGTGGTGGGTTCAGAACCTACTTCTGTGTTGGTTAAGGCCAATTTTCACTTCCCASTGCTCTTTTTTTTCCTGAAGAGAGGCTTTCTGAAGAGCTCGAGTGGAGGAACTGATTTCTCGCTTACGGCTGACGAGTTCTCACTAATGATCAGGGAGTGCTGCGTACTTTGGGATTTGATTTTGGTAAACATGCACAATTTAGATGTTTATTCAAAACGTTCAAATCTCATCAGTCTCCGAGATGGTTATGACAGCTACAAAAAAGTGGACAAATTGTTGATGGTTGAGGAGCAATCAGGGTGTACAGTGTTTAATGAATYAGATTTTAATAGTACTTTCAGAAGATTCAGAGCGATCCGGTTCAGATCTCAGATAGCATATGGCATTATCTGATGGCTGTTACTCTTGTCCTCTTTGTCTTCTTCCATTTCATTTGCTTTGTCTAGTTTTAAATTAGACAGCAAGTTCTCGAGGGCTGGTACCATATCCTGTGTAATTCTCTGTAGCTCCTTGTATTTCTGATGCAAATTAGAACAACCAAGCCCAAAAGAAACAACTACTGGGAGGAATTCATGTTGTGCTTTTTAAAGTCTGAAATAGGAATATTGAAAGACTTTTTATGAGATTCCTTGCACTTACATTTTCATACCATAATCAACGAAAATAATTTGAAAATATTAAATGCAAATTCTTCTGTGAAAAGCGACTATAGAAGTAGCGCCATACCACTCCGTGTTCCTGGATTGCAGACCAAATCTGCCCCACCGACAAATTAATGGATTGTTATTTCTGATCATCAGCCCTGCAAAAGCCAAGCTCAGATCCATGAACAGCGCTGGTGCTGGCTTGTGCRGCACGTCCCACCAGCAGCAGCGACTGAAGGTCCTCACTGCAGCGGACCAGGTATCGTTTGCTGTCCTCTTCATATAGGTGGGCACATTGTGGGTACAGGCTGAGGTTTACCCAAGATCACAGAATAGGTCTGCAAGATCCACAAGTAAACTCCAAATTTCTTCACTCCTGGTCCACTGTCCTATTTCTGGACCACGYAGAGTCGTACACAAACTGCAACATAAAGTCAGACCTTGGGGAGCTTCAGCTGAAATGATGAAAAGCGGAGTCACCAGGAAGCCCAGAGGAAGGATTAACTTTCCCATTTGTTTGTTTATTTATTTCTTCAGATATTGAGGAACAGGATCTTTAGTACGACATGGCAAATGGCAAACAATTGAAAGAAAATCTTCGAAAGGGTAATGTTGTCTGCAATGCTGATGCTGTGRTGAGTGGTACCTGCCAGAATCTAATCCGGGCATCCAATTTTGGGAAGACTTACGCATCTCCAAGTTGTCACAAAACAGATTTTAGAGGCAGAAATGCAACTTGCTCCCTGAAGATGCTTTCATTATGCTTAGYAAAATCTGTGAAGGTTCCTATCCAGTTTTGGATGCACATGAACTCTTTTACCGAGATTTCAACGCAGAGAATTATTTCCTATGTCCATTATAACATTGTCCTTATTTGTTAAAGGATGTTTTTAGCAGTTCTTAGAAAACTGTCTATTATTTCATTAGTCCCAGCTGCAGATATTGGRACAGCTTCTCCAATCCACTAAGGCAGCTGATGCTCATAATTGGCACCTATTGTTCTGGGAGTAGGCACAGAGGGTCAGTGGCACCTCCTCTGTTGTGCTAGAACTCCCTGCCAACAGAAAGTGGGCAGAAGCAGGGATACAGCTTCTCGTGCAGGTCCTTCCCCAGAAGAGGTGGGCTACAGGCATGCCAGGAAAATTCAGAGATGATGGCAGTTGGAGCGTAATGAAGTGAGGGGATGGTCACGAACAGCGGGTCTAATATTCGTAATTCCAGCTGCTGTGGCAGCCACTGGGGCTGGCCTCCAAGACCAAGGTGGCCACGACCAACCTCCCCACTCCCAACGCAGCCCAGGCATATTGGACAAGCAAGTGTCAAAGCAAATTATATAATTAGGTTATCCCCACATCTTCATCATGCTCCTCACCCATCCTTGTAGCCACTACAGGAGCAGCTATAATTTACATAGAGAGCGCACACCTTAGCAACAACAACCGGAAAAGCCCCGTTTCTTTCTCTTACGCTTATACAAGTCACAAGTGACTCTCCAACTATATTTCAGCAACTAAATGAAAAATAAGGTTTAAACTGAATTCTGATAGCAATAGGATTACAGTTGAAACACCGAGAGAACTATGTAAACATTACTGGTAGTATCTGTAAATCCGAGTGCTCTATAAGTCAATCTTCACTCAAATGTGCTCAGTTCAGTTGCAGTTAAGATGAACTCAACCTTGAAGYCTTGTCAGACACGTAGACTTTAGCGTACTGGATTTGCATACGTGTAACCAAAGCCAAACGCTGGTTCCCCAACTCTCAGCATTTCTGAAATGTGTGGGCATACAATCGCCAACAGAGCTGGTCAAAGACCTTCAAAAGGTGCCTTTGACAGAAAGTGGCTATCCTATAAAAGATTCATTCTCTCCCCCTTGCCTAAACAGTTTTCACTGTGGAAAAAAAAAAGGCCTCTTCATATTTTGAAATTTCTTGGAAAAGCCTTCATTGTTCTTGATTCATAGGATTTTGGTTTTTTTCAGAAAAGTATATAACCAAAACATCTAAACCAAGCTTTTWAAATAATAAGATCTATTTTTAATATCTATTTTTAATGCTTTGTTYGACTACCTAGAGAGCAGACCAGCTTAAGACCTCTTACTCCACGTAAATAATACGTGGAGCAGTAGAAGGGCARCTCATTTGCTCTTTGTTGAAAATATCACGTCTGAGCAGAGAGGTTTTGGTAAAACGTTGCAGTCAGCAAGGTTCTTGCTGGGTCATCTTGCTGGCTAAGTGATATTTAGGTGTAAACAAGAGGATGCATCAGTCTGCRGGAG
The DNA here is from genome assembly GCA_030449065.1 of Oceanodroma leucorhoa. Taxonomy (NCBI): domain Eukaryota; kingdom Metazoa; phylum Chordata; class Aves; order Procellariiformes; genus Oceanodroma; species Oceanodroma leucorhoa. The sequence continues at coordinate 13,082,275 of JASVER010000017.1, forward strand.
AAGGTTACCGCTGGATTCACCTTTCTATTGCTTTCTGTTTCTCAGGGTCCATCCACCCTGAGAAGAAGACAGTGATGGGCAGCACCCGCGTGCACGGGCTGCCAAAACCAGCCGGTGGTTTGCTGAGAGGCTCGACAGCAGTGGGCTGAATGAGGAGCAGCTTCGGCCCTGCCATTAGGCTTTCCAAACTGCAATGAGTTTATTCTGGGCAGGAGAAGAGCAATCTGCATGCTTTATTTATTCTTTTCAGAGCTGTCAAAAGATCATTCCTTTAGAGGGGGCACGGGGGTTCAAATCCTTGCATGGAAAGTTAATCTTCAATATGAAAGAAAATGTAGGATTAGTTAGTATGGAATTCTGCTAATAGATTAAAAGACTCGCTCGCAACCTTTTAAGATTATTTATTAGTAATTTATTAATACAGTTAGAACAAAAACGACTGTTGTTTTCAGAATTCATTTTTCAGGCTGCAGACTTATACCAGATGACACTCGGGCTCTGGCTCTTTGGGAATACACATCAAACCCTGGTTCATAATTTATGTAATGACATATACTTGGACACTGATTAGCTACCTTATCAGCCCTGTAATAAAGGAAGCATAACCCCTAGTTTATCATTCATTTATCTGAAGTCATTTTGAATAATATCACAAGATTGTAATGTAATCATTATGCTGTACAGCATGTGTGGGCCAGTACACTACACTGTCGGTGTCAGAGGACTGTCATAGTTCATACTACTTAATTTGCTCACTTCTTACACATTTATGAAATTGGAGTCAACAGTCTGGTGGAGCAGCAATAGTCCGGGCAAGAGACTTTTACACAAATTGTTAATAGGGTGTTCAACGGGAGTGTGAAGAAGCACGAGACAAGACGAAAACGGGTTTCGTGATGGAATTGAACGGRGTGGTCAAGACGCGGGTTGAATTTCCCTTGACGTCCTCCGTCCAAAGTACCCACAGACTTTGTTGACTCTTTCTCTGGGTGTGAGAATGAATTTTCCCTTTAGACTTGAAAGTTCCTCTGCAAGGCAACGAGGTTTCTTCATTGTCAAGCTGTGAGATTTCCTGAATAAATCGTGGAGCTCGGAGTAAGGTCTGCAGGCAGAATAAACACCGGCATCTTGCATCTCGCTGGCTCCGGAGAGGGCAGAAGGCAAAGGGCGCACGAGGAGATCTCRCAGACTGAAGCACAGCCTCCTGGGGCTGCTTGTGGGTTTATAACCAGCTTTCACATTATTTGATATTTTTATTTGGAGTCTGAGTTTTTGGGAATGGTATTAATTCAGGGTTTCAGCTTTCACTTTTGGAAGAGCCTTCTAGCCTTCGTGGGCTAGGAGACCACTYTGGAAACGTGAGCTGGTAGTGTCTGAAGGATTCAGAAAAAAMCCACTGTGTTTACATATATATTAACGTACGTTTATGCTGGTCTCATGGAATTCAGTGCCCAGCTTTCCATTTTTTTTGAGTATATCTGAGGTGCCATCTTACAGGTACAAGAACTGTAAGATTACAGTAAAACCCAGCAAGTCTTACCCAGAGCAGGGAGCAGAAGCGAACCACCAGCAAAGGCGGCTCAGTACCTGCTCGTCACCTGGCCCCGAAAACCTTAATTTTATGGGTCTGGCCTGATCCCTGCTGTGGGTATCCTGCGGCAGGGTGCGAGGTGACAGTATAAAGGAAGAGGAGAACAAACAGCAGGTTAGCACCCAAGGATGAGAAATTGAGGATTTGGGGGATTTTTACTGCAGCTGGCCAGGGGCAGGCGGAGGGGGGCCCCAGCGCTCGCCGGATGGTGCCGTCGCGGACCCGCAGCCCTGACAGATGAGTGGGGCTGATGGATAGAAAAGCCGGTGACAAGTGGCACTGAGATAATGATTGCTGGGCAGTAGGAGCCATTAGGGTGTCATGGAAAAACCCCAAGATTAATGAACAGCGCAAGTTGGATAAGTAATGAAAAAAAGGGAAGGAATGGAAAGAGAGGCATAATGTTTATTTTAAGATAGTTAATCAAAAGAAGCGAATAATTAAAGCTGCAGTTATTTCCTGACATCAGTTTAATGAAATTATAACTGCAAAAAATAAAGTAGAAATAAAACATAGCGCTGAGCATCAGTCTCCCAGTGGAAAGAGTGGAAGCTCCCCTCCAGCCAGCCCCAGCAGAGCTATCGGATGGATGACGTGAAATGTCTTTTCCTTCTGTGACTGCCAAACAGATCTGCATGCCATGCTTTGGAGCACTACTGTTCATCCGTCAAATATAAATAATTACTTCACGAATAAAGACTAAATGTTTAYTGTAAAAACAATTAAATTTGTTTCTAGTACTTTTTAATGTAAGACAGTAAAAGCMAATGATTTAATCATCAATCTTGCATCCAACAGTTATTCACCAGAAATGTAATTCTATTTAAAATTTTATTTCTATTAGAATAAAAACATATTCCACAGCACCACTGCTGTGGTTTAACCCCAGCTGGCAACTCAGCCCCACACAGCCACTCGCTCGCTCCCCCCCGGTGGGATGGGGGAGAGAATCAGAAGGGTAAAAGTGAGAAAACCCGTGGGTTGAGACAAAGACAGTTTAACAGGGAAAGCAAAAGCCGCGCACACAAGCAAAGCAAAACAAGGAATTCCTTCATGGGTCCCCACCGGCAGGCAGGGTTCAGCCATCCCCAGGACAGCCAGGCTCCGTCACGTAACGGTGACTTGGGAAGACAAACGCCATCACTCGAACATCCCCCCTTCCTTCTTCTTCCCCCAGCTTTGTATGCTGAGCATGACGTCATATGGTATGGGATACCCCATTGGTCAGTTGGGGTCAGCTGTCCTGGCTGTGCTCCCTCCCAACTCCTTGTGCCCCCCAGCCTGCTCGCTGGTGGGGTGGGGTGAGGAGCAGAARAGKCCTTGGCTCCGTGTCAGCACTGCTCAGCAGTGACAAAACCATCCCRGTGTTATCAACACTGTTCCCAGCACAGATCCAAAACATAGCCAAAACTAGCTACTGTGAAGAAAATTAACTCTACCCCAGCCAAAACCGGCACATTCTCCACCCCTTATTCCATGCCTTTACGTCATGCTCAGGTCCCACACTATCCAATACATCCTCATTAACCACCACCCCCCTTCCCATCCTTTGATACAATACACAGATGTCAGTCCCTTAGGCTATGGACCACCCCCGTGAAATGTCTGTAAAATATCCATAAATGTCCACAAATGTCCACTGAGTTCATTTAGTCCATGACTTTGGGCTCCATCCGTTACGGTGGTCACTCAGGACAGGAGAGGTGTTTTTTATCCTAAGATGAAAGAGTCATTGAAAATTCTTGCTATAGAAATGAGTTAACAATATCTGGTGCCACTCCTGTACTTCTGGTGTCCCAACTACTTCACTTAACATATTATATGAAGTGAACTTTTTCACAACGTGCGACCAGTCCAAGTGCTTAACTGGAGAAGAGTTCAGCTTTCTTTCAAAGGGCATTTATTCCCTCAAGATACAAAAATAAAGCAGAAAAACATGTTCTGGGTGGTTAAAAAGTTCAAAGGCCTGTTCAAACACAGTTAAATAAATTAGAAAATCCTTTGAATATTTCTGTGTCGGACATTTTCATTATATTGCTCTTGAAGCACTTAAATAACAGTCTCTTTTTTCTGTGGATACTTGCAAAAAGTAGTTTTTCAAACATTTATCCATGACCATATTTGCTGTATTGCAAAATAAATAATGTAATATGTGATGTAACTGTAGAAAGATGCAGAATTTATAAGATGTGATCTAGGCAAGGAACAGATATTAGACCAAATAGTTTCAACATTTTTTTGCAAAGGTCTTTGAAAATGTTGTCAATACTGTCTTCTTGAGAGATGCAAGTGCTACAAAGTACATCTTCCTTCAGATTGTACCTTCACCACCTTTACCAGTAAAATTCAGGTAAAATTTGAGTAACGTGCTGTAATTTCAAGTAATAATTTATGTCGCGCCTCCCATCTGCACATCTTACACTGTGATAGATCGCGAATTACGTTATTACCTAGCTTTGCAGGGAGAGCTCTTGGAAAAAATTACTGGGTGCGTTCAGGCACCTACATCACCTTCAGCTTGTGCCAGCACGGTGCAGGACTGTCCCCCCCCGGTTTCCCTCCCCAATAGCCAGCATTGCCTTTGCGAAAGGCTCAGCACCTCCTAATCCTTTCTCGAGCATAGTCCCTCCCTGGGCTCTGATTACTTTTTCTTCTCCCCCGTGTATTCTATCATCTTTTAAATTTAGTACTGAATTTTTATTTATAATTTTCACTGGGGTTGAGCACCTGTGTTTTCAAACGGAATATAAAACAGATGTGAAATAATTRCGATACAGCATTCTTTCACAGGACTGAAGACACATTCCTGGCACCTATTATTCTAATTTTGCTCCTTTCTGAGGTCATCTTTTAATTTCAGAGTATTCTGCTCTTTCTGAAACTGCGACAAACAAGGGGAAAAAAATACGCTTGAAGTTTCTCCAGGATCTATTCATGTGCATATGGCACTCGGAGGGGAAGGAGGTAGATATCTGCTTTACTAATTGTACCAGTATGCAGCATAAAAGGTAACAAGACAGTGTTAAAAGCATGGAGCAAACACTGAGTCAGCTCACAGAGCCTGTATATATATTTTTCCCAATTTCAGCTACACGCCTGAAATCCTCGCTGTACAGAAAGGGCGGCCAAATTGTGTTCGWGGCGTGGAGAAGCCTGTAAACCCCGGCCTGGCTGGGGAAACGCTGGTTTTCAAAAGTAGGAAAGTGTAAATCACAACTGTTAAAAACATAAGCTTTGCTTGCAATTAATCTTTACAGGGATGCTGTCAAGTCCTCAGGATTTTAATTACTGTAAAGTCAGATCTTCTTTTCTTAAGCATTCCAGCTGTACTGTGTTTTGCTAAGAGTTACACTCATCAGCTCCTGCTAATTACAAAATACACCAAATATACCAAAACTTCCAGCTCCCAAATACCAATAAAGCTACTTCTGCACTAGCAGCCTCCCCATTATTTCCATTTACYTTTTTTACCTGCAACTTTGTCAGGTTCCCTCCTCTTTGCCCCGTGTCCCCCCACCCGCCCCCGCTGCTGCCACAAGCCACCTCTGGTCCCCCCTGAGCCTTCGGTGACCCACAGACACAGGGATGGCTCCGWCCCAACACGGGGAGGCAACGAAGGTGGGACGGACTTGGGCATTTGAGCATCCTCCGCCTGGGTGGGTTGCACGCCAGCAGCCAATACATGACATTTTCCCTTTGCTCCCCAAACCGGCTTCATTGTGATGTCCTCAAGGGTCCAGCTTTGATGCTGTCTCCAAAGAGTGTCCCAAGAGCAGACCTGACACAAAGCCACAGTTTGGAAACGATGCTTACCCCTAACTTTAACAGAGACGCATAGGTCAGGATTAGTCACTCCAGCATCCAACTGGGGCTAGAAAAAGCTGTTGCCCACTCTTAAACTGCACAAATAGGTGTATGGCAGGGGCAGTTCATCCAAACAGTCCCCTGACAGTGTATTTTGCTGATAAACCTATTTTTGATAATAGGATGAGATCTATTTTCATTAAAAATAAGTTAAAAAATTTGATAATATGATGAGACCTATTTTCATTCTAAAAATAAGTCTCATCATTTATGTTTATATAAATTGCAATCTTCATAAGATTCTGATACTAGGTAATTGTTGGTCACCAGATATAACCATCTCTCCTTCTCCTAGTAGCTTTATTTTTCAGTAGCTGTTCAAGTGGTAAAAAAAAAAAAATATAGCCTTACTCTATTGACTTTAATTTACAATTGCTCATTTAMCTTAAGTGACTCCATAATGCTCCTCGCAGTGAGCTTGATGTGCTCTTACTTAATGTGGTGAAAGCAGGGAATAGGTTTTGGAAGTGGACATGGTAGCACTGCAGTAAAGCTAATAATTAAGGCTAGAACCAGAACCAGTTAGTTATTTACTATTAGTGATTTTAACACGTGTCTATATAGTGCTGCAGTTGCAGACCCAGAAAAAAGCCTGATTACGACGGCACCCTTTTAGCTAAGCGTGTACTTACTTACGTGGTAGTGCTCTTTTAAAACTGAAATCTTCCTGCAAAACCGAAGGAGGATCACAGTTATTCTGCAGCCTGAGTTACAGACAACTTTATTCTACCTGCACTAGCACAATGCGAAAAATGCTTACATTGTGCTACATCTATCACATAATTAATCCCAATATTACTACATGAAATCTCATGTGTGATAATATTTTCCAGAAATGTTATGTTCCAAAAAGGTCAAATATCATAATTTTTTTGCTGGATCCTCCTTCGAGTCATGTTTACCCTAAGATATTAGGTTCCAGAAGGTGAAAGGAACAATAGCATTTGATAGTCCGCTGAATAGGGGTTGATGAAGTGACGGGCGCASGCCTGCCGAGCAGCTGCAGGTGCTGGTTTGGGAGGTGGCACCCGCTGGAGGAGGCACCGCGGAGCCGCGGCACAGCCAGCCGTGTCCCTCCGGCCAGCCCGTCCGCCGCCACGGAGGACAGCACCGCTTGAGCCCRAATGTCCACCTTCCCACCAAAGCCAGCCTCTTCCCTAATACCTCTGCTTTTCCMGGGAGCTTCGCATCCATTCGGAGATATGGTTCCTCTACCCGGCATGTGGGCTTACTAAAAAGGGGCTCTACGCATAAATGTTGGAACCTAACATTTGCACGTTGACACAATAATCTTTTGTCTCTATTATGGTGTACAGATATATGAGAGCTACCTCCCAGCAGATCTAGCCCTAAAGGTGGGACAGTGTCACTGTACATTTTGCCCATCTCTTTTTTTCTGATCAGTGTGTCTCTGCAGTCCTGAGCCTCGCCATCGTTTCGGTCTGGGATCTGCATTTCCAAGAAGAGGCTCAACATTGGAATACCAGGGGAGGAAAATATGCTTAAGAGATGTCACCCTCTGATCCTCCTCTTTAATTCAATAGTGAAAACTAATACACCAGGCTGCACAATACCTGGATTTGTTTCCTGTTCAAAACAAACAAACAAACAAACAAACAAACAAAAAAACCCAAATCCTGTTTCATGAGGCCTTCTCCAAGTAAAAGCCAAAGTCAAGAAGGGATGACAATGAACCTTACCCAAACTATTCCTTTTCCCCCTCTCACCAACCTGTTCTCCCCATGAGAACCAAAGTGCAGAATAATTCCTTTCGCTGGGAACCTTCAAACAACGGGCTTGATCAACCATTCCCATTCACTCCTCTGTGAAAACAATAAATTAAACATGCTGAACCAGAACCACCACCTAAATGTCCCGATGATTCACCTCCTTGACTTCACCTATGGATTTATATGTTATTAACAGGACCTGCTGTATTATTTGTGCACATCATATGTCACTCATAGGAAAGTTAAAGCTTGCAGCACGTTAGGCAGTGACTCCTGTCTCCATCCCAGCCTGGAAAACACATCCTGAAACACAACCGCGGACGGAGCTGCCGGCGACCGCGGCCGTCAGGCTGCCCATGAAGGTGGGCATGCCCTCCTCCGGGAAGAGGGATCCTCCACTGTCCTCCCAAGCGTTGTGCTCTGCTCTGACGACCGAGCAAAGCAAGGTCCCATTTTTTCTTTRTTCTACGGATCTGATCCAAACCCAGCCAAAGCGCAGGGAGCGTACTGAATTCTTGTGGCCTTTTGCCCGGGTGCTGCAAGTCAGCAGGATCTGAAATAAAACTCTACCTTGGTTATGTGTAAAGATTAAACTATTGTCGAACCATGAGAAAATGTCCCTCTCATTTCAGTATCGATTAGTCTTTATTGAACATACACAGTTCTGCTAACTCTGGCTTTGGTGGGTTTTTTTGTTTTGTTTAGTTTTTACTTCTTTCGTGATTTCAAGCGCCTTTGACGCTAATTTTCGCTTTGCTTAACTCAATCAGCTAATGATAAAATCCAAACTGAGACGCTGAGTCCTTAAAAAGGACCTGTGTTTTTTCTATTCTTTAAAAAGTACTACTGCCCGTATTTACTCTGAACCATCTGTTACACGTCTAATTAAAATATATTTGTAATGAGCTTATTAGTGCACAGAATATGTCCTGAACAGGATGTCAGTCAAGAACCGATTGTTTTGGTAGATAAGATGATACCTTAAACTCCTATTAGTTTAACAAAATAACGCATTGGTATTTTCATCCTGTATAAAAGCAAATTCAGAGAGGGCAGGCATTCACATACTTTTTGTAATAATTTCCTCTTCAAATATGTTGCTGTTCCTTTCTAATACAGAGTCAGATGGCCTCTTATAATTGCAGTATCAAATCTTTGCCTCAGTTTTCAACTGCAGGTGATTTCAAATGATTAAAGATGCACAACAGGGAATAAACAAAAATGCTTACATGCAATTATTTTTAATTAGTATTTGGCTATAAAGTGTGTGCCTTCATAAAAAAGTCTGTTATTCACATAAACATCTGTTACCATACACACAAGGAAACACACTGTAAGTCTGTCATCACATCACCAAAACAGAAAATACTAAGGAAGGCTGGACAGGAAAGCCAACACTTTGAGTTTTTAAACAAAAGATATAAGCATAACTGCCAAAACAGACACTGTACCACACCTTTCAATTAGCGTAGCTCACAATCAAAGGAAGAGCTATTACCAATGGAATTATACTTGAAAATGTTAAAATAGATGGAATTATTCTTTGAAAACAATGGAATCTGTAAGCACAAGACGATTTCAAACTCTTTACTAATTTTGCACCAGCGAACATAATCAAAACGCTTCCTGTTTGCACGGTATCTCTGGGTACTCTTCTGACAACTTTTTTAAATCTTATTTTTGTTCATTATTTAAGCCCTCTCAAAAAAAAAAAGACTGCTGTGGCGTTAGCACATAAATAAACCTGCAGTGTTCAGTTCTGGCCTCATTTTGCAGAAACCGACTCAGGGACGTTGACATATTTTAAAGTAAGTAAGAGAGATATACAGAGTGATATAAATTAATACTACAATAATTGATAGGTGGAGATAAGGTTGCTCTGCGGAATACTGAGAATAAAATGAAGAGGAGGTGTGAGAGTACCTTGCACATGAATTACTGAATCGGTGGGAATTGCTGGGCTCTGCTGCGCGGAAGCTCTTGGAAATGCCTTGCTGCCGTAACACCTCCAGCAACCAAACTTAACACGTTACTTCCACCAACAGAGAAACCTGCAGCATTAACCACGCCATCTAAGAGCCCAAACAACACAGCTCAATTTGCATGAAAATAAAATCAATTGTTTAATTAAAAAGCACACATGACAGTATCTGCCAGTTGTGCCTCGCCGTCATCTATATTCGGATCTGAGGTGGAAAAAATCACTGCACCTCAATTGTGGCTCTGCTGGGACCAATAACTAATCATTACAGCAAAGCCAACCTGGGGGTGCTGATCATCAGAAACATGGATGGAGACACCACATGTAATCCTGACCCAGCACCTTGACCCATTAATTGTGCGCACAAATCTTTCTGCATATCCTGAGAGGGCTCATGTGTCTTCAAATCCTTCCTTCACGAGCTGTTAATGAATGTCCTCTGGGTCCGGCTTCCTATTCAAACCAGTACGCCTTGGCCCAGAGAGAAGTCAAAAGTACCCTCAGAGTTTATAATGGCAAAGATGACCCTCTGCTAGAAAGCAGATCCGAATCTTTTCCAGCTCCCTTTGATTTACAAGCCTTCTCTTCCATATCAGCATTTCATATATCTTCCAAAGTGTCAGAAATATGAAAGTCATACATTACATGCAAAGAATGGCCCAGTTCATTACTATCATTTTATTTATTTAACAAATACGGTATTTAATCAGAAGAAACTGACAGCTACAATTGTTTATTGCAATCATACAGCACAACAATAAATAAACATTGCACATTAAGTAGTAGGTAGAAGGATAACTGAAAACATCCCATATAAAAAATTCTTCCTAAGAATTCCTCACTAACGGACAGTATTTGTAAATCTATTGACAAAGAGCTCCAAAAAGATGGAGCAGTAAATAAAACACGTGAGACCAGACAAGGTAGGTTTTGCATTCAGACAAGCAGATTAATTTCTGGGTTGACTCCAGAACAGAACTACGCTACTTCCAGTCGGCTTTGAAGTAATACAATAACATATGACACACTCACTTGTAAATAACAAAAGCCACATGAAAGTCTAATTTGCCTTTTAGTGGTAACCAATTTTCCATACCATAAAATGCCAGTCACCGCTTCTCGGTTCCCACCCACGACATGGGGCAGGGMATATTGCAACCAACCCTCACCAACCTCCACTTCACCCACTGGAGTAGGGTCCCCTCCCCTGCGAAGCTGGATCATGTTATGGTCGATAGTCCTCGACTTTTTCCTTTTGTCCTTCTCATTTGCTTAAGTGACATTCTGTTCTCAGCTTTGTGCGTCCTGACTTAATTGAAAAACGCGAAGAAAATGTATCTCCAYTTCAAAAGCTTCAGCTTTCACGTCTCCCCCCCGTTTTCTGCAAGCACAAGGCAAGCAGGTTYAGCTTTAAGACACCTCTGCTTTCATAACTTCAGTGCGAGTTTTGCAAGAGTTAGTGGAGCAGGAGYGTGTCTCAATAACTGTGACAGATGGCTGGGCCTGAGAGAAAAAATAACCATTTTCCTCCTGAAATCTGCTGCAGTGCCATAGCAGGGAGACRCTACCCTTCACCGCCGAGGACTCCCCAGGTTGAGAATAAAGTCAGCACTTTTCTTTATTTCTCTTCTCATTCGCTCATCCCTCTGGTTTAAAAGCACCTATCATCCAGCTTCGAATGTTATCATTGAGGGAAGAAGCTTTAACTCCTCGTCCCTTAAGACAAGGCAAACTCCGAAGGAAAATGCAAACGGATCAATCCCGGCATCCCGGCAGCGCCTGGCCGGGGGGGTTTGCAGGACCTGTGCCAGCAAACGTCATCTGGGGACGGCAGGGACCTGCCACCAGCAGCCCGGACCCGGACCTCCCCACCCTCTGCCCCTCTCCAAGGACTGTATTTATTTCCGAGCATACAGGTCCTCGTCATGGCCGGCGTTACAGGAAGAAGCCAGGAGGTTGAGGGTGCTGCGCCAAAGCTCGTCGTGTGCTCTGACACCTAACGCAGGGCTGGGGGACCAACGGCTGCTCAGGAAAGGGCTGCTTCTGTCTCTGCTGCACATCCCTCAAATTCAAACTTTGCAAAAGAATCAGAAAGGGAGGAGGAAAAACCAGAGGAAATGGCTATTTCAGCTCCATGTGACTATCCCCTTCCACATGAGCCAGATCATAGAATCATAGAATCATTAAGGTTGGAAAAGACCTCTAAGATCATCGAGTCCAACCATCAACCCAGCACCCATGCCCACTAAACCATGTCCCGAAGCGCCACATCCACACGTTTTTGAACACCTCCAGGGATGGTGACTCCACCACTTCCCTGGRCAGCCTGTTCCAATGCCTGACTACCCTTTCAGTGAAGAAATTTTTCCTAAYATCCAATCTAAACCTCCCCTGGTGCAACTTGAGGCCATTTCCTCTCGTCCTATCACTTGTTACTTGGGATCCAGCGATCCACCTCCATACTCCCAGGAACCACAGCTTAGAGGTTTCCGTGGGCGTTAGAAGGGGAAACATTTTATTGCAGGCGCAATCCAAGAGACCAGAGGTGAGGTGGGTTGCTGGATCCACAGGATAACTGAGGCTGGCAGGAACTCTCGAGGTCATCCCGTCCAACCTCCCGCTCACGACGGGGCTAGCTGCACAGCTAGACCCGGCTCCCGGAGACTTGTCACGTCCAGGTGTGGAAATCCAGCGCGCTCCTCCACGGGACATCACCGCCACACCGGGGCCATCCCAGCCATCCCAAGCAGCTTCCCCGGGCCCCAAACCCTTCCCCTCCTGCACCGGTGTGGGCACAGCCCCTGCCCAGTCCGACTGCTGGGAACGGGAACGGAGCATCCAAGCAGGTCCCTGCCGCAAATTATCTTCTTGGACCTAGAAATACCTGCCAGGGAAAGATGTAAGTCAGGGACAGACCAAACCACGTCTGTAGCGTTCAACATGTCAAAGGTGAAGAGCCATCAGTGTTTTAGGGACCACAAAATAAACTSAGCAGAAGGCACCGGGCAACTTCTGGCTCCTGCCACCGACCAGAGGCAGACACCCCATCCCAGGGATGCAGTCAGACAACGYTCTCCTGGGGGAAAGCAACCGGGCAGAGAACAACCACCACAACATGAAATCCCTGAAAAAAAAGGCGTTAATTMTGTTAAAGTTCAGTAAAAGATTAATTATTACAGAAGTTGAAATAACTCGGAGTTCAGCAAGACTCTCTTTCGAGCACATTAAATACAGCCCCTGTTGCAAACCCTGCAAATAACGTGCACCAACCTCGGAGTATACTGGGGTAGTAAGTATGTCCTAATGCATATATTTCATCTGTGTGGCTGCAGTCTTTAAACTGAAATCCCTTAAGGTGTGAACGAACACATCTCAGTCTGAACTTACAGATAAGGAAAAATAAACCGAATTGCACTTCAAAGAGTAAAGGGACAAAGGAGCCACAGACGACTGCAACCGAAAAGTGACTGCCTCCCCCTCGCTACGTGGAAAATGCAGCGATTCTTCAAATAGCTTTGGTGGCTCCAGATATTTTAGTTTCAAGAGGCATGAATACCAAAAGGAAAATGCAAAAGCTCTTTAATTATTTATGTGGCTTAATTGTGAAGTTTTGTTTACTCACCCACCATTTATTTTTTTTCCGAAAGAAGTTGATGGTAGTGACAAAAATATTAAAGCAATGTATCCAAGAAGGTTAAACCTCCAGTATATTCTGCTTTAGGGAGTTAAGTTGTAGCTTTAAAAGATGGTCTCATTGCACTCAGTAGGAACTCGGTGCCTTCTATGAATGAGACGCTTCAAAAGCATTTGTAAGTCCTAATTAATGCAAGTCCTAGAGATAAACAAAGCAGTACCAATTGTGCCTGCAACAATGTGAGCTTATTGTGAGGACTTCAAGTTGAGTGTCACATCTTTGAAGGAGGAATTTTAGTTCTTCACTTTATAAATTAATCTGTCTCCAGAAGCCTATTATTCCTCTAACACACAACTTAAAAACAGGATGTATTTGGGACTTTCCCATTGAGGGAAACATGAAATAATGCTACAATACTTGGTGTCTAGTATTGTGCCAAAAAATCTTGTGTATCTTTGTGAAGTTTAACTCAGAACCAGCTGATTCCTTGAGACTCAAAGGCCACTTCAACAACAAGTACTGTCTAATTTCCACAACCATAGAGAAAAATTACAACCCTAAAGCAGCCTCGCAGCCCAGAAGGCAAATATAAAGAATCCAAGTTTATGTGTTTGTTGTTGTTTTTTTTTTTTAAATCTCATGATTACAAAGCAGTTAGCTTGATGGGTCAGGGAAGGGGGCCTTTACCAACCACTTTGTTAATTATATGCATCACTTGGTTTTATTTTAAACTTWATCCAAAGCTTTGCATTGGGCTACCCCAGGTGCTAGCAAATGTAAATGCTCAAAAGCAGTACGTATAGGGAAAGACTAATAACAGCACAACTTTTATTTGCTTTGGGAATACTTTGGAAAGACAATCAATTTCTGGAGGAATCATGAGGAAACACAGTAAATATCCTCCTGGAAAAATAAGGAATATTGACGTGCGGTGTCCAGGCCACTGGTAATATTTCAGAAATCTTATACATGACAGCTGCTTTCTTTTTTTGCTGTTATTTTAAGCAGTCAGCAACAAATGCCCTTCTTGCAGAACTCTGATTCCTTTGAACATCAGGGGTTTCACGTTTTTCTTAGAACTGGGGGAATCTGAAAGAATGACACTTTCTGTTCCCATTTTTCTGATTMTCTGCCTTACCATTTCCCAGAATTAGGTAGAACCTCCAGTACATTTTGTAGCCAGCACGAGATGGAGGATTTCTTCCTTTTCGGCACGGGGCTGTCACATCGGAATCTTTCAGAACAGTTTTATTTAAATGTTTCAGCAAGAAGACTTGTCAAGCCTAATTTTTTCCTGCAGCGTCTATCTCAGAGTCCCCTGACTTCCCGTTTCCTTCTGCTGGCCGGGATCCACCAGGAGATGACATCTCAGCCCTGCCGCACYAATGCCACAGAGCCGTAAAATCATTCCCTGCCTGCTCCTCGGCACCTTGGTGTGTTTCTTGCAATAYAAAATTGTGACATCAATAACATTTTATAAACTCCTTTTTTATCCGTGTTTTCTATTTTTCTGCTAATTCCTAATTAGCCGGAGTAGCTGGCCAAGCCGTGCTCCTTTGCACAAGGAAGTTGGATCGTTTGCAGGGGTAGAGACTGGTCCTCACAGTTTTCTTTGAAGAGTTCACGCTAATTTACTAGGAAAACCACTAAATTATCACTGTGCTGAGAATAATAAATCATTAACAGCCAAAATCTCTGCTTCATTCTGGTAAACAGAAATATTTATATGGATGCCTAAGTAGTACAGGAACCATCTGCACCCCGGGGGGGTATGTTTGCTCCATCTCAGACAGAACGGGGTTGGGAAATGTTTGGTAATTTCCTTTCTCTGCTGCTACATACTACATGGACATGCATCTGCTATACACGTAGTAAAATAATGTTTGCAATTTTACTCATGCAATTTTTTTTGCTATTTTTAATCTCTTTCTGTATCATTTTCAGCACAAACCAGAGTAGCATATGGGTCTCAGGTTTAAAATTTCCCCTTTTTTTTTTTTTTTAAGATTTCCAGGTTCGCTGCTGTCAGGTTTCACATAACCCTATTATAGCTGTGAATATTTTCTCTGCGAAGCTGAGAAGAATGTGGTGGAAAGTACTCCATGGCTACTGAGGGGCTTCTTATGGAGAAGAGATCCATGAACTTCACCCCTCTCTGTCGTCACAGGCCAGAAATAAATATGCTTTTAGCCATCCCATTTGTGCCTCAACCTTTCAGCACCCTTGCCACTTATCACATTTTTCAAGGTCACCCACTAACACCGTCTCCCCAGTTGCCAAATCGATACAAGCAACATCACACTTCCCATAAAAACAGTCCTGCTTAAATTCAAGGCCCACAGAAAAAAAACTTACCCTGCAACAACTCAGCTGCCTCTTTAGGAAGAACCAAAGAACCCAGGCCATATTCCTTCAAAAACAACGGATTTACACCATTAACTTTGAGTGAGCACCAGAACAGGCATTCAGGACGTCCCCTTGCAACCCAATTAAGTAAATTGGTTACTTTTAAGCAGGGTTAGTAAACCTGTGCCTAAACTCAAGCACATCTTAACTCTGATGACTCTGGGTTTAGGACTGTTAAGCAGATTAGGCAAATGGAAGCTGCCACTGAAGGCGTGGAGGCTTTGTTTAGGCAAGGACAGTGTGATTTCGTTCCAGGAAAAGTAAATACCTACATTGTAATTTAAATCATTTTCAATATTTTCTCAACGTAAGACTAATACCCACTAGTGTTTGCAAAAGCCTTTATGTAGAATATTTCTTATTTGATTTAACTACCACAGATGATAAACTCTAGATCCTCCTCAGGCTTCCCAAACACATGCAAATGCGAGTCCTTCATTGCTGTGTGATGTGGACTCCAACGACCACCCACAACCTTCTCCCCGCGTTCCCATTTGGATGCCAGAGAATTTTGATCCTTGGTTTAAGATACAGGACCAGCCCACCGCAGGGAATACCCAGGCGTAGGACGGTACCTGTTTTTTGGGGATAAGACCATGGACAATTCTGTGTCTGTCCAATGCAGTCTTCAATKGCTCCAAGGGATTATTTACTATTTCCGAGCTGCATGGGGAGATGTCTTTTACCTGTGAACTGAGCACAATTTAGAGAGGGGAAAAAATATTCCCATTGTGGTATTTTCAAATCCCACACTGCCATTTGTATTATGTTTCAGCTGTGGATTTGTGCCACAGAGTGGGCAGCTGCAACTCTCTCTCCCCCTTCCAATATTCCCTTCCTATGCAACGGGCCCCAGAACCAGGAGGAGTCTCTGAAAGCAATTCAGAACTAAATCAAATGTTATTTACATATAATAAGCTTCTCCTGAATGTCAGCTTGCCAGAATGGATTATTTACTGAAGTCTTGTTGTTATATCGCATGGTTATACTGCGTGCTGTTRTAAGAACCATGATGATTGCAATCCATTAGTAACTGTCACAATATAACTCCTGCTACAAAGGAAGGAGGCAGGAAAAATACCTACTACCTAGGAACTGGAAATTGGATTCAGGAGACATATTTATTCTGAATTCTGAGTCTGGTTCACTGCGTGATCTGTGGCAACCTTCTCACCTGGTCTGTTCTATACCTTCCCCTTCTGAGAAGTTAAATGCACCTCTGTAAACRTCATTTATATTATCAGATGGAAATGGCCAAGTGCAAAATTACGGCCGTTAACCCTTCCTGTGGAATAATCCCAGGATCCACGCGAGGAGCCATTCACCTGCCGGTGACACTTGGATATCCTCAGGCAATGGAAGGCAGCAGCCTTTCGCGCCAGAAATTAAAGCCTTTAAGTAGGAGCGAAGATTAACTTCACCGGCCAGAAACGGCAGTGGGAACGCTGGGATAGCAGCACAAGGAGAAATTCCAGGAATGTTATATCTGGACCACTCGAGTCTGCATCTTTTGAAGAGGCCAGACTGCCGCTCAACATGAGCTCTCCTTCAAAACACCAAACTATTATCTCCTACGCTGTATGGGAGCAGCTTTCAGCTCAGAGACCGCAACCGTTCTCACTGCCATGAGGACATCTCATGCTCGGCACAGCACACAGAAATTGGTGGAGGTTTGTCTTTTTAATTGTGCTGGTAGTCTTAACTTTGTAAAACAGTTCTGTATAGTAAAATTACATTCCTGCAAAAATTCAGATCCCCTCTTATGGGCAGCAGCTGTTGAAATAACTGCTTTACAATGTAATCCCCTTGTTCAGTAATTCTTTGCCTTCCAACGCTGCAATTTACATTTTTGCCAAGGAATCAAACTGGCACTTAAGTGTGAGAATAACTGAGGATCTTGCCTTAGTCGCCAGCCAACTGATATCCTAAGCCCTGCTATGACATTATATAAATATTCAAAAAATGCTTGTGAATACCATAATTTCTCCAGGTCTCACAAATGAGGAATTATCCAAGTAATGGATTATGAATGGAGTAGTAATGTATGGAAACATTACCCACCCAAAATGTATTAGAGCTCCCAAAGACTCAACATGAAACAAAATGTGTTAGAGTTTTAACAAAACAAAGCTGTCTCCTGAGATGCAGCCTCACTAACTAATTCCCATAAAAGACTCCAGAAAGGTGAAAATACATATAGATACTGTTTATTTATAAGTATCATCAGAAGCTGAAAAGTGCATTCAGGAAGACCTAACATAACATAAAAGGCCCACTAATCCGACTGTAAGCTTTGCAAGTCTAAACTGATATCCTGAAGCTCGATAATCAATTCAAATATTAGGTGTATTTTGCAAGGTATGCCTTTCTCCTCACCAACCCCATGATCCACAATCATGTTTGTATTTTGCCCCTGCAAACTTCATAAATTTTTAAAATATGTTGATTTTAGTTAATTTGCCTATTTTTTGAAGGAAAGTATTTGAACAAAATGAAAGGCATTGACTAGTTGCCTACTAAGCCCAGGGTCATTGCTATGCCCATGCCTAAAATCTCTGGGAAAGAAATTCATGCAAAGTTTATGGAGATGCTGACAGTCAGTTTTAAAAGCCATTGCTCAATTCATTCCTCCGCTGCTGGCAGCACGCCATTTCTTCAACCATTTCTTACTTAAGTATCCCTTACTCATGTGAGTGGGACATAAGTAAAGATTACTCATCTGAGAAGGAGTTGCAAAACTGCGTTTTAAGGTTGCTGCCCTGGAGCCAGCCATTGTATCGGGGCTGGGTGCTTAATGACTAACTGCAGCGAGGAGCCAGCCTATCTTCTGGGAAAGAAAGTTCTAAGAATTATTTCTTAAACTAATTTAAAAAGTTATAGTTGACTGCCTTTTTCTTTTTTTTTTTCTTTTTTTTTTTTTTTAAGTTGCAAAGGCTGGAACAACAATGGGTTTTCTTTTTTGCAGCATATCTTTAAATTATAGGAAACTTGCCTCTTGGCCAAACTGGGTTGGCTCGGAGCCACAATGGATGTCTCCATTCTCATCCTTTCCCGTATTCTTTCAATGAGCAAAATAAAAATGTTTATTTTTTTTTAAATAAGTGAAGCAAAGCAGAGGCTGAGATGGACGGATTCCTAATTGCATTGCTCCTGACGGGCCTCCTTCACAAACAAAAGTTTACGAAACCCATGGAAACAAACAGAAAGGCTCTCATTGTCTTCAACCAACCTCGGTTTGGGGTCTCGCAGCTTAAACTTAATCAATTACGAATGTTCTCAGTATTATATTTGATTTGACTTTCCTAAAAATTGTTAGATTGTAAGGTTGAGAGTCATTCAGGGTCAGTGGAAAGATAGAAAGAGGGAAGGTGAAACTACCATGTGTTCTGGATGCTTACAAAATACTGTGTTCGCATAATATAAAGGAAAAAAATAAAATGGAGGTGTTAAAGTTATTCTCCAACTAGAATCTTATTAATCAAATATTTCGTGGATGACTGAGACACAGAACTACTCTATTTTTACAGCAAGTCACATGGCAGCTTTTTAGTAAAACTCTGCGCGTCTTATGTCGACTTCGGATAATTTCGTGTTTCTGAATGAGCTCGAGGAGGCCAGACCTTGTGAAGGACGCGGAGACCTGTGGAGCTGGGACTCGGTCCCCACCCGCCTGCCCGAGGCGATGCCGGGTGGGATGGAGGGGGCGGTGGGAGCTGCGCGGGGAGGGACCGTCCTGCCCCGACTGCCGCCAGCAGCTCTGAGCAGGAACACGCACCACGTACTCCCCTAACGCTTTGAATCGGCAGGTAGGTTCCTGTGCATTGCCCAACGTTGTGTGGCATTACAGCAGACCATCCTCCTGCATTTAAAACCAAAAAATAAGTCAAAAAAGTCTCTATACGCCAAATCTAACCATAGACTTATTGTTATAAAAAACATCGGGCTTGTGCGAAGGTAGAAACGAGAACCGCAGCCGCGGTTGAAAGCCAACTTACCAAGAAGATACAAGCCATTATTTTTATACCCCGGGATCATGTCAGGCGGGGGCGAGGGGCTGCCCCCGTGTCCGACCGCCCGGGCGGTCCCAGAGCAAACCTACGGCCCCGCGTGGGACACGCTCAGCTCCCCGCCGAGCACCCCGCCGAGCACCCCGCCAAGCACCCCACCGCCCTCAGAGCAAGTCTGGGGGCCCCCAAACCTGTGCCAAAGTTTGCCTGAGGTTTGCAACTGCCTTTAATAGGAACAAGGCTTGGTCCTTTAAATAGGTGCTATATTTATGGAGCAAAACATAGCCAAAACATAGGGAAAAATGCAGCCAACTCCTTTGCTATTTTTGATGACACAACAAAGTCTGATTTTCATTAAGTTTTGCACGTATATATCAGGGGTCCTCCTAGGGACTAGGGAATGAATGCACTTTGTTTGAACTCTATAGCTATTACATACTACTTTTTATTGATTTTCTTGCCTGTAATTCTCAATATAGTTCTATTGTGTTCATGGAAAAATATTTATTTTTAGTCCCACAATTTTCCAATATACTTGTTTTCATCATAATTGTTTTCCTTCTATTACAAATGCTGTGTGATTACAGGTTACATCTTCCCAGTTTTCTAAAAAAAAAATTACAAAAATATAGCATGTAAGATTAATGATTTTAGTCATCTTGAAAAGGCAAAATGAAAACAAAGCATGGGTAAATGTCCATAGTATGCTCTCAGATGTATATTTATAGTTTCCAACGGTGCCCTGCCCACATTTTTGGAAGGAAAACTTGCCTAGGAAGTAAATATACAACCTTGAGAAAAGTTAGCCTTTCTGTTGCAAAATGTTTGCACGAGAAAAATAAATTAGGAGACCAACTTGCCACCTGAAACGTCACTTAACTCTTCGCTAGCCCGTGGCCCCACCGGCTTCAAGAGGTTTATTCACGAGAGCGAGGCGGGCAGGGATAAGGGCTGGCACCAGCAGCGGGGTCCCCRCCTGGCACCTCCCGGCACGGGGACCTTCAGCTGGCACTGGAAAAGGGGAAAACCGGTGCCCAAACACCGGGGTGTAAAACCTTGGGCATCCTTCCCACCTCAACTAAAATGCCATTTCACTAGAGTTTGGTACCAGCCCTCCAAAGCTGCAAAACCGCAGCTAAGCCGGGACGGCGGCTTTTGCAGACCCTCTGGCACGGGCTGGCCCCACGAGGAGTCCTGCGGCCACCCCGGGCTCCCGACAAATCTCCTCCCAACCCGGCTGGGCTCCAGCTGAAGCTTTCGGCCGTTTGGGGAAAGCCTGGAGCGAGGGAGCGCAGCGCCGGGGGAAGGCTGGAGGTGCGAGCGGCCGGGGGAATGCACGAGGGAGTTGCAGCGGGGATGGAAAGCTGTAGCTGGTACCGGGAAGAGTGCAGGGCCATCAGGGAGCCATCTGGGAAAAATCATTTTATTTATAACTTAAGTAATAGCACAAGCCACACAGCAAATCGATTTGCTTTTGGATTCTAGCTATTGTCTGATTGCCCAGACAAACAGCATCCAGTTTAAGTGGAGTCCAGAGCAGTAATAACAAAGAAGGAACACAAATTTTAATTATGTTTCTAGAAGTCTGTATAAGTATTGAAGAACCACATTAAAATGATTTTTTTTGACTAACTTGCAGTTGAAAATGTGTCATTAAAAGCTATGAGTCTGATTTTCTGCTCTGCTGGTCGGGATATTAACCAAAATGATAAAGTATTCACTCTTTGAGGGGAGAAAAAGTAGAGGGAAATAAATGCTGAAGGTTTCAYGCTGGAGATATTATGAGAATGACACTAAAATGAGAAACTTCATCGCCCTTCACTTGCTGGTCCGGTTATGCTGCAAGCAAGTGCTGGAGTAAGAAGAMGACAGCGCAGAGTGAAGGGGGCAACAAAAATAAGCAAGAAAGTAAAAACCGGGGTCAGTACGTTGGAAGCGGAACCGACACTTTGTTTTCAGGCTCTTTTGCCGTGACTTTGGCAGGAGCGGTGTGTCAGCCTCCGACGCTGCGTACGGTATGCGCGTTTGACAAGAGATGTCAGGACGTGGTCTCTCATATCAGCAATGATTCAAATTAATTTCTGCTCTCCGCCGCTTGCGTCTTCCCTAATTCTGCAAGCTTGACTTCATACCCACTGCAACTTACATTTATTTGTAATCTCGCTGCTTACACTCCACTGAACAATAAAAGAACAATAAACTTAATAAAAAGCCCAAGTGATTGGAAATAGCTCTGGGAATGGCAGTCCAGTATGAAAGCTATAAATTTACTTGTATACTCATGACATTGTCAGCTAATTTTTATGAAAAGCCCATCACAGAACATTGCACCAAAACACTGTGATCACTCGTATGTCACCCATCATACTTCCCCTGATAACAAAACAGAAAATGCATCATAAAATGATACTTCAAACTACAAATTCATCTTGAAATGCTCACTGTATACAGTAACAATTCTTTCCTGACCTTGTCTTGCACCTGAACCTTAAATTAATCATTCTTCTTCTATAACATTAAAGAATACCCAATGGTACTTTTTATCGAATTTAAAAGCTAAAACTTCAACTAATAATATAATTATTGTTTTGGTTAATATTTCCCTATTCAAATCCACACAGAATTCAAGAAGTTGTGCAGTGTAAAGTAAGTAATAAGGGTTTTGGAACACGATTTAAAAACATTTTTTTGTACTCAGATCAGAAAGTATTGACTCGTATTTAGAGGCTGAACCAAAGCCCACCGAAGGAAAACACCTATTGATTTTAAATGGTTTTGGATCAAGCCCTTAAGACCTCATCCTGAAAAATGCTGAGCATATTAAAGCTACACAGGAGCTAAGGATATCAAGAATTCACAAGACTAAATCCTATTAAATACATAGCGTTATCCTGACTTAGACTAAGATACTCAATTGGATTAATTAGGAAAGATCTTCCAAGAGATGGCCAATGCTACCACATTACTCTTCTGGTGGGTATGCTGTTCGTGTAAGGAACAGGACACTGGCACAGGTCTATGGTAGAGGTATATTTTAAGCACCYGTTTACAAGTGTCCACCAAGGAGTTTTTAACGCAGCAGATCTTCTCCAGYGAAATACTCGCAGCTTTTCAGACGATTTCAGTTCAGCGATTTCCGCAATGGCACAGCAGCACTTCTTAAACACGTACGGGAAGGTCCTCTGGCACCTGGGGATGCCTCCGTGGATAAAGAGGCAGGAGACCTCTCAGCCCGCTGTCGGGGCTGCTCTGCCAGCCGTAATTCAGCCTTCACTTCTTAATCTTTCTGCTAACAGTTACAAACACTTAAGCCCCCTGCCCTCCTCCCTTCCCCTGCCCAGCAGCCGAAGCGTGGCCCCTCGGTGCGGCACACAGGCTGCTCAGCCTCCGAGTCCCCTTCTGACCCCCGGCAGCACCGCTCGGACCAGTGCTTCTCACGTTGCTAAACTTCCGAAGTACAGCTTCGGTAGGAACGTGAACGTCTTTTCTTTGAGCAATGGCAACGAAGTTTGATTACAGCCGCGTAAAAATCAGCGTGTTTCACTGCCATCATTTTAGGAGAAACGTGACACAGCCTTTGTTTGGGGCTATTGCAGGGAGCACGGCAGCTACCAGGAATAACGGTGCAGGAAATGTGAATTCAGGTTGTCAGCCTTCCAGTTTAATTCCTCTTCTGTCCTTGCCAAAACGAGGAAGGATGAAGTRGTAAAGCCTCCACCCTATTACTGAATGCCTGCAGCTCAGGTCACACCCAGGCAGCCCCATCCCTCCTGACCGACGACCAAAAGCCCCCAGTTTTTGTCATCTAGCTTTCCCAGATTAACTTTTGTATGGAATTCTGCAGTGGAAACCTCCGACGCAAACGGGAATCACGCACAGACTAAAATAAAGAGAACTCAACACAAAATGAAACACATGATTTATGGCTGGAGAGGACTTCGGGGGAGGGAAGAGGGCGAGGAGGAAAGGGCTTCTCACAGCAGCACATCCAATAGCTCATACCATCCATTGAACAGCTGCTTTTCTTAGGGCAAAATTCAAGTATTTTGTGCCAAGCAAGTCACAGAAGGTCATCCTTGCTGGAAAGGCTCAMGACAGACCTTCACATTTCTCAGAGGACCTCTCCCTGTGCCTTCTGAGAAGAGCCCTGGTTGGAAAGACCTGCAGGGTCAGACCCTGCACATGAGACCAACTCATCCCCCCCAGGAAGGCACCTGGTTTAAGGCACTTTCAGCCACGCTTTCCTGCTCAGCAATCGCAACATGCACCTTCCTTTTCCAGAAACGTGGCCAAAAGGCATCTCTGGAGATGCCAATGTCTCCTCACTGCCTACAGAGGGAACTTACTGCAAGGAGCTTGGGCTTGATATCTCACTTTGATGTGACTGCAGAGAGCTGAGATGAATTCTAGTCAAATCTTGCCACTTTTAATTACCTTATGACTGACATAAAACTCATGTAGGTCAGCACGATGATTTCCAGTGGCCTCCATCAGCTGTGGAGCAGACGGTTGGAGGGGCAGTGACAAACTCCAAGAGAAGTYTGGATTAAAAAGACGGGGCTGTTTACGAAAGGCAGTACCCAAAGTGAGAAAAGGTGACAGAATTTGACTCTGAATTAATAAGCACCATTTTATGTATCAGAAAATATCACATCTGACAGAGCTGCCAAAGACAAGTGCAAGTCGATTTTGTTAGAGTAGGTTTTACTGCGCTGGTAGCAGAGGAGAAAAAACAATGTTTTACAAAGAAAAGAAACTTGACATGGTATTGAGGATGTTTATTTCTTTTATCATATTATGTATGAATCTTTTATAAGTTTTCAGTGAACTATATTAATTAAAAATTAGTTCTGGGAATATTTTGCTTGTAGCCTAATAAGCTATTACGTCAATACAGATTTTCATAGACTACTTTAAATTTGAAATAAAGGGGTCTCCTGAGTATGTGCAATGGAACAAAAATGTAACAAAAAAAAAAAAAAGTAGAATGCTTAACACTTTCTCCTTGTACAAGTTAAGGATCAGAGTGYGGGACTTACTAGTCTTTCTAAGTAATTTTTATGAGTTCCCTCCAAAACTTTTAATTATTATTGGAAGTTTTACAGACTCACATCCTGTGAGGAACTTGATTATTTTTACTATGAAATTTCTCATTTTGGCCTTTATTGTCATCCATCCCGATGCTACCACACAACAAGGCAAGACTTTTCCACCAGCGGTCCTTTGGACACCATGCTCCAGACACGGCGAGGAGAGCACCGCAGTTCCTCYACCCCCAGATGCTCCCATCCGTCGGGAAGTACAGAGAAGGCAATAAAATAGGTGCAACGATGGCTCCCGCCTAGTTGTGATTACACAGATTTATCGCCTCTGGTGTTAAACCAGTCCAGCAGCCTCCCCCCCCCGTGGAAACCAGCATCTCCCAAGGAAGTGCCGCTGGCGCATGTTTGTGGGTGATGGGTTGTGCCTGGAGCTCCTCCCGGGAGCGCAGCTCCACGCTGGGCTTGAAGCAGGGGTGAGAATGAATTCACCGCCGACCTCTGCAGCTCCCATCAGGCTGGCAGCTCCTTCACGGTACCAAAGAAACACGAAAAGCTCAAATTCTTGGCCAGCGATCAGCTGAATCGATTTTCTGGGATTCCCAGTATTGAGTGCAGTTCCCATTTCAGGAGACCCACAAGAGCAGACCCAGATCATAAAATGTAAGGCCAGCAAAAAAAAACCCATTAAAGTGATTCCAGAAAGAATGTTCAAAAAGTATTGTTTCAATGACAGTTTTACACAAATGAATATTTTCCTTTGACCTTTTCTGATTACAATGAAACRGGACCTTTGAAATTTTAAAAAATCACATTTTTTGTGGKKTTTTTTTTTYATCAGGCTGCCTATATGTGTTCTCCAAGACACGGGCAGACCTCCACCGCATCAGGGAGCTGTGCAAGTGCGGCACCAGCAGCTGAGGTCCCGCCGGCCACGGAGAGGGACAGCTCGTGGGCGAATACTCACCTTGGAGGGCTCGTGTAGGAGGAATCTGCCCGGGCTACTGAATTAAGCGATGCATTACAGGATGTCTTTCATGTGAAATATATAGCAATATAATTGATCCTACCCCACTGCAGGATCAAGGCCTGGATTTCTGGCAGTTTTCAGTTATAACATTTATTTTAGCTGTTGTATGTGAAACTTCCCATGCTTCAAAAACTCTCGGATACAAATTTCACCAGAAGGTTTTAAGACAATCCCTATACCTACTTATGAATTTAAAGCAATCAAAAGGAAATTTTGCTGATGAATAAGTGACAAATAAACAAACAAAAGTCAAGTTACTGGAGGCACCAGCCCTTCAAACAACTCCGGCAATTCACAGTTGAGCGTTAGTTTTGTGGCCAAAGAGTGAAACCACAAAAGGGGCTCTATCTTCTGGAAAATTAACCCTAATTTGATGAATGCGGGCAAGTTAATGTTCCTTCGAGGGCCATAAATATGGTCCTTCCTGGCTGTTTGCTGTCTAATTTTTCAATTTCATTTTTAAGGGCTTTCGCTCATTTAGCTTCTTTTTTCGTGTTGCGTCTTACTGGAAATACATCAAGCAGCAACCGAAGCCGTACAAATGCCTCGCCTATGGGCAACCGTCTTTTGTCCCTCACCTCGAAGGGAACCAAGGGACTGAGGATGTCCCCTTTGCTCCCGTCTATGGGCAGGCACATTGCAAACCCCAATTCCTATGGCTGCGCTTGCTCCGGAGTCACGAGCGATACAACCACGCCGGCGGGGTGAAGCATTTCGGTCAGCCCAGCTAAGAGGTAGTCCCCGGCACACCGAGGCAGCTGCCGACCTTCCCGAATCCAAACCCTGGACCACCACTGCCCATCACTCCAGGCACTCCGTGATGTTAATCTAAACCAGTATAATTAATTATAACTATTTAGCCTCGCAATAAGTAAAGTATTACACTGTTCGTTGATTTAACCCGATTCAGTAACCAAAGTAAACTGCAGTTAATTGATTTGCTCAGGTTCACATCAGAAGCATACGACACTGAGCGGAATGAGAAACACGGCCTCCTGATAAAACTTCAGTGTTTTATCCCCAGACTCCATCTATTTCTACTGCAGGAGTTCATATTTTTAAAGAGCAAAGATCTACCAAAGGAAAATAAACATCACACATCTTTGTGTTA
Source organism: Oceanodroma leucorhoa (assembly GCA_030449065.1). Taxonomy (NCBI): domain Eukaryota; kingdom Metazoa; phylum Chordata; class Aves; order Procellariiformes; genus Oceanodroma; species Oceanodroma leucorhoa. The sequence goes on from JASVER010000017.1 coordinate 13,108,668, forward strand.
TTTAGTTTGCAGGTTGAAGCATGCTCTTCATATTCATATTAATGAACTGCTTCTCATGAGGCAACCCATTAAATTTAATAGGAGAGCTAACATAAACCTCACATGAAATGAAAYAGTTGCAGTTACGTTTACATTTCCTTGAACGGTATACTTTGCATTCCTGCATTATGAACAAGCTTGTACATTTTATTTAATGATAAACAGGATTAATGACTCTCTTTGGCTTTTTTTTGCCACCTTTTTCTTCTCTCCTAGTTGAATAACAGGATAGCGTCCTTCACCGGGCACCGGCCACAGAACAGCTTTCATGTGAAAAGTAACGAATATGCTAAAGGAATTTTTTCTCATTATTGTAGTTTTTAAACACTTTTTACAAAATCCATTATTAATTGATGAAATTTCTAGTTTGGACAGTGATGAACAAAGAATCCATTCAAACTGTTTGCTTAAGTGTCTGTTTGGGGTTGGTTTGGGGGCTAGGGCACCATTGCTTTTCCTCTTCYGAAAGGACTGCAGTGTTGTTTCAAAACACATTATGAAATCCAAGCTCTTTGGCAGAAAGATGATTTCCTCCCTGCTTGGTTCTGCAAAAACACCATTTTTGTCAACAATATTTCATTATTATTAAATTATTACTATGCTTTTTAAATTTCAAGCAAGATCACTTATAGACAGATTGCCTTTCCAAGTAAAATTTAGCACTATGCACAGTGCATGTATGCTCCAGATGAAATCCTCAGGTCACCTAAAAGGCATAAGCGGCAGCAAAACTTTTCCCAGACTCCTTATAACACAAATCAGAGCAATATTAAGTTTGGAAATACTAGAGCAGATTAACCACTTGAATTGACTCCTGACCTGCAGACTCCCTATACTGCGTTCAGTTGTAAGACTGTCCTTGCTGCCTTTACCGCCGCTGGCTATTGGGATCATACAACTAATTTTGTAGCTCCATCACTACAGTACCTGAACATAAATCTAACAGTAAATGTACCTGCCATCATGTCGTGCCCCCAAAACAAGAAAGCCTGTGATAAAGACAGAAGTAAGCGTAAGTCTCCAGGGTTCTCAATACTTTTGCCATAAAATCTGTTTCTTTCTCTGCTCTCCAATTCTTTCTCCAATTCTTAGGTACCCAACAAGAAGACTACCACYGTTAGTGATGATGCCCGAATCTTTTGACACTCCCAAACTGAACGTCAGGGCAGCGCAKCAGGCCAAGCAGCGCTTGGTTGGTCACCACTGCCCCTGGACCACGCTCGCTGCAGAGGGTGAACATCGTTGTGCGCAACAGGCCGACAAAAACGTTATGGCAGTTAAGGTCGCACAATGAGGGCGAACTGGAGCTTAAGTCATGTGGCTTTCCTCCAAATGCTGAAAATTAAAATTAATGTTTGGTTGAACAGGAAAAAAGCTATACCTAGGAAGCCACTGCATTGCTCTCTTTTTAATTTTCCGGTAGTCATTAGAGAGACATTGTTTCACAGTTGTTTTATTTTTCCTGCCGCAGGTTCACATCTCTACGAGCCTATATAATTTTGATTCCTCTGACCAATCTCCTCTTAATCTTTTGGTTCAGCAGGGCTGGAGTCCATGGTCCTGCCACAGTGCCCTTGCCCTCCAGCTGTGCACACCAGAAAGCCTTGCAAGGGAAATAAAAAAGGATCTTCATTTTTTACATATTTTCRTCTATTTGCTCCTTGTATATGCTTACTTAGTCGTATTAATATTTTTATATCTTACTGTAAAAATGTCTAATTCAGAGAAGCAAGGGAAYGCAAATCAGAATTTAGAAAAATAGGATCACTGACAAGCCCATTTAGACCCTAAACATGAAGGAGTCGTCGGCTACCCGAGAGCCATCGGTGCCCGTGTCCCGGGCAGAGCACCGCGGCGCGGGATGCTGGAGCCACCCCAGCAGCAGCGAGACGTCGTGTGCTGTGGATCACGGCTCTCCGGGAGCAAGGAGCTGTCGCGATGTTGTAAGCCTGAATCCCATAAGAAAAACGGGAAAGAACTAAGAGAGGAGGAGGGTAKCTTGTTTCTTCAAAAAAAAAAAAAGAGGAAATCATTGTCTCAAAGAGTTGCAGCATATTTTTTAGAAACATTTAAGCGCTCCTTATATCAAAACATCCCAGTGTTCAGAACAGGTGGCTTACCGACCCTTTTTTCTCTGTGATTTCCTTATGAAAGCTGCCTTATTTCTCTTTCAAACTCATGTGAAAATTACAAAAAGAAAACAAAACAAGTAAGAGAAGTGTTTATTGGAGGAGTTACAGTCTTGAGGAATATTCTCCAAGGGAAATGGATGTTTAATTAAACACACAAGGCAGCGCTCACCCAATGGAGAGACGCCTCTGAAGTCCTAACGGCTGTTTCCTGGCATACATTACTTCTGAATATTCGTGAGTGACTTGTTTATTTTGGATAACGCACGCTTCCACGGGCACGCTGGTGAGTTAACGGCACGCGGAGAGGTGAGGTAATAGTTAAAGAAATGCAATAAACGCTACCCTAATATAACTTCCATTTGGGTAATATCTTTCAGTTTCTCGTCGAAGACAGGAATAAATTAAATCAAATTGCACAGGGATGCTTTATCTGCATTCACCAATACTACTGTTGATGCTGATCATGTGGAAAACTTAGGATTTTTTTTTTTTCCAGGGTTGTCTGTGAATGTGCGTACCAGAAACGAGATAAATGCCGAATGCTTTTGTAAACTGAAGAAAGGAATTAGCAAATTTGTTAATGAAAACTTATTTGGGTAAAGAATTGTTCCCTTTGGAACGGGCGCTCTTTATTCAACCTTTCAATGTCAGTTATCATTTCTAAAACAGCTTGACCTGGAAGCATACAGTTAAAATTGTGGTGACTGTTAATGACAGTTTTATTGGACACTATGCTTATAGTTCACATTTTGAGGTCTGTATGTAATTGATCTTTCTACCCTACATGAGAAACACTGCAATAAGTTGGTTGCAGCACCACATTATAGATATAGAGAAATAATAATGATGTCACCTTGAGATTCAAAGATCTTGGAATAGTAATAGTCTCCTAGCTCATTCTCCCAACTGTGATGACCTCTCCAGTACTAAATCTTAACAGTCTCAGCATTATTTTTGAATTATTCATGCTAGCCTTTTCCCTCACTACAAAATCAAGGAAAATGAATGCATCATGCTCTGTCAGCTCCACAGGTATTTTGGTAAAAATAAAATGTTATTTGGTTTCAAAAATCTGTGCAGCAATACAGGTCACTTGCTAGTCTGAACAAAAACAAAAATTCATATGCAGAAGACACGGGACATTCATTGTAAGTCTGAATGAGGCATTTTGAAACCCTGGAAGTTCCAAAACCTGCGTTTTGATTAATTGCATCCTCATCTGTAGAAATAAAACAAGAATTAAACAAGCATCAATACACACAAACCATTTCTCAGTAACTTYGACAGTGCAACATTGCCATCATTTCAGGCATCGAGCAGGATGACAAAACACGGAGAATCACAGATTAGGAACACAGAGCCACTTTGTTAACGTTATATTTACAGCTGAAATTAGTGGTGATGCTCGGGTCAAGCAGTAAAGAAAACAGACATTTCTCGAACCACACCACGCTGAATTGCGATGCACTGAGGACAACTCGKCTGTCCTTAAAGGCGGCAGGTTGATAACTCTTCTAGATTATCAAACCTGGATAATAAGAGAGAGCTACAGTTTTATTCCAGTGATGGATCTCATAAAAAGTGCACATGGGAATAAAATAAAATGCATGTAAATGTAAACTCAAGCAGGTATCCTGATTCATCTGTAGCTGGTGACCTTTAAGTTCATGATGAAAAACAAATGTCAAGCTTTCAAAAGACAGGAGTATCCCTGGCTTTGCTGGGGATTTTGTATGCTATCGCACAGACTGTATTAATTTAGTCTGGCATCAATAACCTTGAAATCAGGATTTTGCACTAAAAATCTAGTTTTATGTTTATTCAGAAAGCAAAGATAAAAGGCGACTTTATTTTAAGGGACCCTCCAGTGGCTACAGGGCAAAYGTAATGTAACATTACTGATTTTGCCTACCTTGCTATTCAATGCTAGCTCCCATGGCAACAGATTTTGTATGAATACAAAGAGTGTGATGAAGATCTCCCTTTATTTTGCACAGAGTTTAATTATGGAAAAGTCTCCTGTCTGCGGAGTTATTCGGCATCTCTGAAACGGCAAACGCTCCTGGAAAGCCCTGGTCAAAACGAGYCGCAGGTCCCTAAGGCTGACCAGAGAAGGCGAGAAGGACCTCCTTTACCTACTTTTGAAAAGAGCAGAGACGTTGCATGTTTGCACTGACACAAAACTTTTGAACAGATTAACAGGGGAATATCACATAATYGCTAAAGAAACAACACATGATCAATTAATTACTTCTCTAACTCTAACAAAAAATGCTTCTGTGCTACCACTCTATCCTAAATTAGTTGGTAAGCTGAAAGACAGTCACTCTGAAGGTTTCACCTAAACACGGAAAGGAGACTAAAGAATTTTAATTGTTTTTTCTCCGTTTTTGCCTTTTTTTTTTTTTTTTGTAGTTACACTAAAAGACTTACCTGCTTTCTCTATATCCTCTTTGTTCCGGCTTATAAAGGGATACTCTTACTGTGATGAATCTCATGCCATATTTTTAAAGAAACAAAAACCCACCCAMATGTCAAAAAGAACAACAAAGGGATTAAAAAAATCACTGGTTTTAATCTAATTGAACATCAGCCAGGATTGTCCCTACTGCAGTTGTAGTGCTGTTAACATGCATAGCAAAGTGTCCCAGCAGGGGAAAAAAAAAATATTACAGACCGACGGGTAGTCACAGTTAAATCTAGCGACAGCAAGAAATTGAAGACAATTAGGATGCACACCTTCCCTCCATGCAGCAACTTCGTCACTGCAAACTAAGTCAATTACAATTACAAATAACCCAGTTTCTCTCTTCGCCTGTAATTCATGCCTATTGAAATCAAAGGGAGCTTTGCCACTGACTTCAGTGAGAAAAGGATTATCCCCTTAGTCTGGCTATTTGTATTAATTTTCTACCAAAAGTATGGATTTTTGTTCACTTTATATTTCTGCCTTTCGTATCCACGTGGAGGAAGGACTCTACACCGAGGGCATGAGCCATGGCTCTCTGYTGTCGCCGCTGCAGTTCTTTGATGCACAGACATGCAATATCTTTTGAAACTGTGCAGGGTCGTCCAGTAACAATGGTGGAGTCATTCCACCAGCGTGTTGGGTTTTCCTTTTCTGATGGCACATGGACATGAAAGAAAACCTTATCTGCCTGCGAGAGCAAACACCCAGCTCGGAYCCAAAGGGCTGCCCAAAGATACCACCGCGGCTCCCTTCGGACAAGGGCTGTCACCGCGGCGGGAGCAGCTCCATCCGCGGAGCAGGCTTGTGTTGGCAGGGAGATGGGCTGGATGACCTCATAGCACTTTTCATCTCTGATTTCTGYTTCTACGATAGCCAGAGTTGACGGCCTGGGCGATCAGAGGGTATTTCAAAGCGGAATGTGCACTCTCTTACTGAACGGTGACGAATGACATTTCACTTGGAAAAATGCAACCTAATATATCTAGGGAAAAATAATCTTAAACAAAGGTACTGGATGGTGAAAGGAAATCTGGCCAGAAGTAAAAGCAAAAGGAACACAAGAGTGATAAAAGCAGATGATATGCGAGTAACCAAAAGTTTTGAGAATTGTTTGAGGATTCTGACAAGGTACACGTTGACGTGCCACCTCAGAGGAGAAGACGGGGCAGGAGGCTTCACCCACCACCGGCCAGAGCGTACCTAAGTATGCTGCACGCAAACCTTTGCTCACACCCATTGCCATGCAGCTAATTCCTAGCATCAAATTCTCATTACTAGTAAGAACACGTGTATCAAAAGTCAGAAAAATTCAGCTCCTCATTCTTGGCCATTAATCTAAAAAGCAGCATCGTAGCGAGTTTAATCAGCTCTTTTAAAATTCCTTTCCCCTTAATTCCAGAAGTACGCATCTATTTTAGGCTCTTGATATAAAACCCACGAAATATTTGTGGGTAATTCCTGTACTTCTGCTTAGTCTTGTAAGCCCAGAGGAATAGACAGCAGTAGACCTAGATCCCATTTTTAGCCTCCAGTTTCTATTTTGACACCAAACTTCCACCGAGTTGTTAAAAAAAAGGCATATAAGCATCTTTGTGGATAGTAACTCTGTTGGTTAAATCTCCCTTTAATCTTTCTTAACGAGTTTATCTCTCCCAAGATGTGATTGTTTTTATTGTTCTTTTTCCAAGGGTGCATATATATCTTCGTGCACACGGGATGCCTAAAAAATTTTAAAATCACTTCATTCAGATTAAGGGAGGTCTATCAAGCCCTCTTCTTTAAAAAAAAAAAAAAGGAAAAAAAAAGGGTGAATTCTTCATCCCAATGAAGTCAATGTTAAGCCATCCCGTCGTAAGTCATCCAACCCCTCTCAAGACTGCAATATTTTGTGTCATTCTGCAAATTTTGACTGCATTTTGCTTCTACGCTGTATTTGTCCTTACTGCTTTTCAGATTTCCTTGCTATTTAGGTCTTCTAAATGAAAAATATGCTTTCGGAATACGCCACTCACGAAATTGAATATTTTCGAGTGAAATTTCATTTTGTTTTTCTGTGCCCGCACTTTTAAAGTGAGGAGAGCCTGGGATTTTTCTTAATGCAAAATATATATATATTATGTTATATGAGGCACAGTGACGATTTTATTCCAGCRTAAATGTCATTCCCACATAGTAATTTCATTTGGACTAGTAGAAGTGACTTTTTTTAGGTGTTTGCACCTAATATTAATGTTAAAATTTAGAATATTTCATGGAAGGATAATGACAGAGCCAATTAACCGGCAGAGCAGGATTTACTAGTTTCCACTGGAAATACTACATCCCTCCTACTCTTGCCATACAGCCAGCTAACACTTCAGAACAAAACCAAGATTTTTATTTCATTTGAAAATGCCTAGGAATACGCATGTGAAAGTGAAGAAACCTGCCCGTTTCCCCTTAACTCTTTACCTACGAGCGTCGTCAGATAAATGCCACTCGGTATCCGAGGTCAGCTTAGGTTTGAACAGCGCTCCGCATTCCTGAACTCCTTCCCAAACCTCGGGAAGGCAAGGAGAGGAAAACAAATAGCAGATGTGGGAATTGGGAAAAGGAAACGGTCATTTTTCCAGCACGGGTCATGGAGAATAGATTAGCAAGTCCAGGATAGTTTAAACACGCTGGCACAAGCACGAGAAGCTGGCCTTTGCCCAGGACAAGCAGTGCCAAATTCGTGAGAGCGGGGAGCTTCGTGCACGCGGCTGGCCGCCCGCTGCCAATTCCACATGCCACGTAAATGCCYCTGGCTCGGCTCCGGCGGGCTCCGGCGGCTCCCGACCCCACCTCGGGATCGGGATGAAGGGCTCCCGCCGAGGCCAAAGGCAACCCCACGCTCCCGGTTGCGGGAACGCCTCTTGCACCCCGCGGAGCAAACGGGTCCAGCGAGCACAGAAGGCTTAATGTTGGGATTGCAGCCTGAGCCTGCGYCTCGGGAATTACAGGCACCGCTGGTTCCGGGCTGATGGCGTGAAACCTGGCTCGGGAGAGCGAGGGCACGCTGGAAAGCGTTGGTATGCACTAACTCACAGAATTAGTGAATTCCGGGTAGAGACCTGATTTCATTTTTATGTTTTATTGATACAGTAGCATGTGATGCCACTTTAGGTCGTGATAAATCTAGGGGATAATAATTCAGTTCGGTAACTCTGAACCGAACAGGAATAGTAATTAATCCCCAGCACCTCCTTAGACTCGTGCAATATTTGAGCCACATTCCTACCAAAGGCAGACACGGCCAGACTAATGCTGTGAAAGGGAAAATACAGCTCTGGACACATGAAAAGTGGCCGAGCTCYGGTGGACGCAGAGACCACCCAGCCACCGCCCGACGAATGAGATGTCATCCATGGAACCCCACGGCTCAGGATGTTATTCTTGTGCAGTCCGCAATCAATTATGTCTGTACAAAATGACTACACTCACTTTTTTTGGGTCTCCGGGAAATCTTTGTTCAAATTGAAGATGGTTTTCTAACAGGCTCCGCTCTTTACCCAATTTTCCAGCTGAGTTGACTGAGGCAGAGGCGGGTCAAAAGGCTTACCCAAGGTCAGGGAGTGAATCAATGAGTTGGGTCAGATTAGATCTCAGCCTGCTCTTCGCTTTTCATCCTTTACTGTTACTGCTAGATCGCCATTAGAACCAGCTTAACAAAAATGTCATGGATGTGCTTTAAAAATATATATTTTTAAACTTGTTATCCCAATAAGAATTAAGTTCTTTAGCTAGCACGCTATATAAGATTAGGTTTCAAGAGGCTAGGCCTTTACTGCAAGGAATTCAATATCCAGCACAATGTAAAATCACCAGCAGGAGAAATATTTTTACCACTGTATAAAAATAATAAAAAGGCAGAAAAGTTAAATTCACAGATCAAATGCTGAAGTCCTCACTCAGGTCAAGTTCTGCCTGCTTTAATTGTATTTTGCCTTGGGAAAAGGCTTCAGATCTGGCCATAAATTAGTATGCTGATCCCATGGCCTGAATGGTGTTTTATTTACTTATTCCCTGAAATACGCTATAGAACTGAAGTAGCAGTTAAACTAAAAAGAATTGCTCACCTGAGTCTGAAGGAACTCTGGTATTTTTGAGAATAATGTTGGGCTACCTCTTCCAACCAACCACTATGTAATTTGATATGAATTGACCAAAAAAGCCCATTTCCCCTCAAGGGACGTGTGTCTTTCCTGAGCTTAGGCACCGAGAGGCACCCAAAGCACTGGATTTTCCAAAAAACGTCTTCCCAGGAGGGCAGTGGAGCCGAGGGACTGGTCCCCGGGGAGGCTGTGCCGTCCCCATCCTCGGAGGTTTCAAGACCTGCTGGAGGAAAGCCCTGAGCAGCCGGGTCTGACCCCGGAGCTGGTCCTGCTTGGGGCAAGGGGTGGCCTGGAGACCTCCTCCAATCCCGCCTGGACTATTTTACGGTCCTACAGCATCACCTTTTCAGGACAAATTTTTTAAGACCGCTGCAGGGGCAATTTGTGCAGCCCCCAGCTATCCCTCTGTGCTGCGAGCTCCTCCCGTGCCACCGCCCTTGACGCATGAAGATGTGGTACAGAGAAACAGGAATATCACTTTTTTCAGAGCTATTACTCCATAAATAAAACAAAGAACATGCTAATAAAACTGTGTTCCTTTTTTCTTCATTCACTTTTGTGCTACCAAAACACAGGCGTCTTGATATGGGCTTTTTTCTTTATAGACAATGGGAAAAGATTGCTTTGGAAAGTCTTGCCACGAATTTTATTTTCCCGATTATAGGATTCTGACAGGCTCGATCACAGAACCACTCGAAACTCTTGGCAAAGTTCAGCAATGAGGAAGCTGCATCTCATCAGTTCTCATCTGCAGATCAAAGCAATTCATTGGCAACATGAAAAGACTGTATTCAAAAACTGACAGGATACCCTTAAAAAAATTAAAAGAACAAGCTTAAAAATTCTGGGAAGAATGCATTTTGAGTTTCAAGCAAAATAAAACAACACCTAAAAAGCAGTATTAAAAATATCCTTAGACTCAAGAGAAACATTTGTATTTGTCCAGTATTGAAACAATATATTAATCAAGATGACCTCTACTCATGTTCCAGATCAGTATAAAACTATTGAACCATTATACTGGGTTAAACTATGCTGATTTTCCTCTCGCACTTCYATAAAGGCCAGTTAAAGCTAAAAACAGGCAGGGGATGACAGCGATTTGAAGGAGGCATCCTGAGAGCAGAAYGAAAGTTAGGAACTTTTTAAACAAGATTTGCAAATACCGGAGACAGCGCAGTGCTTCATTGGCTCCTTCTGATTCCAGGTACCTTGCAGCACGATGAGAAATATAAATGTTACCTTTCTTTTGACTACCACACCTCCTTTCTTATTCCTCAGGCTTGCTCTGGAGTTGCCTTTGCCTACGCCTTGTTTTTGTCAGACCTGGGAGCACACGGAGGTTTCAGCAGATGCCTGACCTTTTCAGGGTGTGCATTTTTACCTTTACCGTCGAGGGACTTGCTTATGCTTGAAATCTGCTGCAGGTTAACTTGAATTATTTCATGTTAAGGCGCTTAATGTCACAAACAATTTTTTTTTTTCTCCTGTTGCAGGTCAGTTGGCATTTTAATGTGTATTATTAAACCGATTTCGAAAGCTGAACGCGGAATGGATTTGCGTACCTCGATGCACACGTGGGAGCAGCCCCGCCCCAGCCGCGCATCCGGCACCGGCACCGCACACGGATTTGCTGACCGGGGGGTCGGCCTCTTGCCTGAGCAGGGACTGCCACCTCAGGGCCGTGTTGGAGGGATGTGGGACCACAGCCAGGTCCAGCGCACCCCGGCCGGGGGCCTTCCCAGCCCGGCTCCATCACAGCCCTGGTTATCCAGCAAGCTCCTCTGCTCCCATCCTGGACGTCAGCACCTTCCGAGAACAGGCACGGATACAGGCCAAGGTGAATTTTACCCATTGTTATATTTAGAAAATACTTTTATATATTTATTTAATTTATATATTGTATACTTAGGCTGATGTTTGAATGRGGAGCTGAACTGTCCTGGTTTTGGCTGGGATAGAAYTAATTTTCTTTCTAGTAGTTGGTATAGTGCTATGTTTTGGATTTAGTATAAGAAGAATGTTGATAACACACTAATGTTTTTAGTTGTTGCTAGGTAGTCTACTTCTCAAGGACTTTTCAGCTTCACATGCTCTGTGAGGTGCACAAGAAGCTGGGAGGGAGCACAGCCGGGACAGCYAGSCCAGCTGGCCAATGGGGTATTCCATACCATATGATGTCATGCTCAGCACATAAGGCTGGGGGAAGAAGAAGGAAGTGGGGGACGTTCGGAGTGATGGCGTTTGTCTCCCCAAGTMACTGTTASGCGTGAYGGAGCCCTGCTKTCCTGGRGATGGCTSAACACCTGCCTGCCCATGGGAAGBAGTGAAGGAATTCCTYGTTTTGCTTTGCTTGCGTGCGYGGCTTTTGCTTTCCCTATTRAACTGTCTTTATCTCAACCCACGAGTTTTCTCACTTTTACCCTTCCGATTCTCTCCCCCATCCCACCCGGGGGAGAGTGAGCGAGCGGCTGGGGGGGGCTTGGTTGCCGGCTGGGGTTAAACCACGACATGAACCCAGACCCAAGCCAAGACCACTGTGAGGGACAGGAACCCTGGGTATGCCCTAACACTATTATGAGACAATTCTTGCTATATAGCTACTTAAACGAAAAAAGAAGATAAACATTTTCACACCCCTTTAGACTACTGCAGAATTCTACTYACCTCACAGGGTACATTGTATTTTTATACAAACGTTAATAAAAGACACAAGAAGGAAAGGCAGTGCCCCGATTTAGCGCTGAAGTCGCACATCAGTGCAGCTGAACAGGGTTCCTGCTTCTGTTCGGTAGTGCTACTTGGCAAGGAGCTGCCTTTCTTCCTGCCTTTCCCTTTGCCTTTCCAATGCCCCAGAGAAACACCCTTTAAATATGCTTTCTTTAGAGAAGTATGTATGGAGCTACCAGCCTGTCTTTGCTAACCCATCCTACTACCAGCAGTTTATTTACRTCCTTTACTAGGACATTATTAACCACTTCTCTGACTTGTCAAAACAGCAATTCCTTGCCCCTTTTATTTCAATCCACAACAAAAAAATAGCAGATTTTATTGTCACTAAACTGAATGCTGTGGCTGGACAATGAAGTTGTTGATCTCTACTTCCTTTTTCAACATGATGATTACAAGCAGGACTGAACATTAACTGGAAACTTGTCCAAATTACGTYGAAGAAAAAGATGCTCAAAAAAGATAGAAAACAAAGAAAAAGAAGGCAGTAAAGACTGATCAAGGGAACAGAGAAAAAGACARGGACAGAGTCTCACAAGCACAACTGATAAGAACACTGCAGCAGCAAACAGCTCTCCTGGAGAACATACTGATGCTGGATGGCATCAGAGCTTTATACCAAATACTTCTGCAACAACTTCAGAGCAGTATTTCCCTGAAACAGGTAATTTTCCCAACATTTGGTGACAAYAGMCARSAAAGAAAATGAAAATCATTCTCCKCTCTACCTCTCCTACAAAGAACAATTTGTTCCATCACACTATAACAGACAGTATATACCRAGTACACAAGTTCACARCACTKGAAGTGACAAAATAAYCTGCACTTTCCGATTATAAGTATTKTATATGGYCTTCCTGGATTTTGCGTGGCTTGCAGTATGCTCATATAGTTGAGTTCTCAAAACCAAAGGATGAGCGTTGTTCAGTCACTACCTCACCTTGCAAACGCCTGCAAGGCTCTTCTTGCTCTGACAGGTCCCTGCTGTTGCGGGAACCTCAGCATCTTCCTTTCCATGCACCATATAGCTATCCTAAATTCATGCTTTTGTAGAAAGAAAAAAATGCCATTTTAATCTGGGAGCAGGAATTCATCTCATGCGATTGATCTTTTATGATCAAATGACCTGATATCAAGCCCAGTGAAATCAGTGAGAGTCTTCTCATCAGCTCCAAACCACACTTCTACATGGGCAATGATTTCTCTGAAGAAAACGATGACTCTTCAAACTTCATACGCATGACTACCRCTGTTAAACCCAACAGGACAGTAGCCACTGTTTACCCAGCAATACGGCACTTACTTGCCCACAAGATTCATCAAAGACTCTAAATTTTCTGTTTATATCTAAAAAGCACAATATAGTCCTGAGGTGCCTGAACTGCTCTGGCTGAGCAGGGCGGTGTGTAGACGGACGGTCTACAGATGGATGCGGCAGCCCCCGGGGGTGAGCTGCAGCTCAGAAGCAGCTCCCTGGGGAAGGGGTGGCCCTCGCWGAGTTTTCTTCAAGGTCCCCAGCTGGGCTCTTTCAAAGCCCCAGCAGCCAAACGGCGAGGAGAGCCCTTAGATGGGCTAACGTAGCGTCATCTGCAGAACTGCCAAATGCATATGATGTGATCCCCAAATATCCCAACACTCGTGAGCTCTCCCTTGCAGGTTCCCCTCGAGCGGCCGCATGGATTTCAAGCTTGGGCCTTGGCTGCTCTCGGCTGGCTGGGACTGAGCAGTCTCATCAGCGCTGGATAGCAAGGTTCGGACCCCAGGCTCGAGCTCTTGGGTCRCCAGTCATCTTGGCAACGGAGGTCCAACACTGACCCTCCAATCTCCTCAACGACTCTTTGCATTCACTCAGCTGCCCAAGCACACAACCACCTGCCATCAGATTTTCATGAAAGCACAAGGACAATGTGAAAATGTCAGCGTCAACAGGTAGAATCAGTCCATGCTTTGCGCCTGCTTTTCTGCYGTGTATTCATTTCTGTCGTGTTGATTGCGCTGCGCCCATCCACTTCTAGTACACCGATGCGAATGCACAGGGGTGGTCCCGGTGAACTGGGTTCCTCTAACGTAGACGCTCTCCATGACAAAACAGACACATTTCTACCTGTAGAGAGTAATTCAATATTAACAGTTTTGACTGTTCTTCAGCGGCCACGTGATGTGGTTTGCTAGCACTCTGAAGATTACACAAGGCTGGAGTTATACACACAGTTTATAAAATCACACAGAATTCATACGTTTTACACAGACAGGCTCCCTAAAGTGTCACACCACATTTTAGCATCTGAACTCACTGTGATTCAGTAAAAGAATCCTGCTTCTCTGCACTGGATCTTGGGCTCTGCAACCTCCTACRCATGCATATATCATCACTGCCTTCCAAAAGAGTACTGTTGGCTTGAGGGACAGAGGTGTACCTCCTATAATGGTATATACTACATTCTGCAGCAACCTTTCTTCTCATATTTCAGAGTTGAAAAAGGCCTGTCAAAAAGGGGCTATTATGAAAGGGAATTTGAAGACATTCATAAACATCTAGACAGAAAATTGCATTTTCAATATGAGAACCTCAATAGTTAAGGCTACATTTGGGAGATCACTATGGCCCTCTTATTTTCTGCTTACGCTGTCAAAGTTTGAATTCATGTTGGGTTTTTGAGCAATTCAAACAAAGGATACTTTCATAAACATCCATTTCATAAACTACAGCATATCTAATTCTTTGGTTTCTGAAGGCTGAGCTGAATGTAGTGTTTGTAGTCTACTGAGAATATGTCTGGAAAACATAAAACAATCTACTAGGTAAGTTACAAAGCTGTTGACATAGGGAATGAAAATGGAAATTCTGTAGTAGTCTCCTACATCCACAGTTTTACGCTATACTTTGCCTGATGATAGTTGATTGGTGCAGTATATCTCGATGGTAGTATCCCATTTCAGAAATGTTCTGACATTATCTATTTGGCAGTTTGAAAAACAGTATCAAACTCCCAATGCATTTGAGCGCACGTTTCAACACAGCAATCATAATATCCACTTCCATTGATGCAAGAGGCAGGTTAGTACCAACTTCAAGTGGAGGCATTTCTAAGACTACAACATGCGATTCTACAAAATGCGCACGTCCAGGCGCGGGCGCACCCCTGCGCGTGCGCACACAGCTCGGCTGGAAAGACCAAAACGAATTAACTTGATTTAATTTCCAGCGCCTCCCGGTAAACACACCAGTTCACCTTGGGAGCAAGTCTGCCCCTACAAAGTAATTGACGCCGTCAGTCCCGTGAATGCAATGGCACAGTTAATTGTTGGCAACCTCCCCTGCCCATGGCACAGGAAGGAACACAAGGAGGAATCTTCATTCAGGAAAAAAGAATTATTAAGAACATTTTTCAAATACTTTATGATGATTACAAAGATGAGCACATCTCTCAACAGGCTACAATAACCCAATCACTTGAAGGATGTGTTCTATTGCAAATACGCTTAATATGTCAATAGGAAAAAATATACGCTGTAAATTTTGCTGTAATAATTATTGGAAATGCTTGAGCCTTGCTGGAATTTGGCAATAGCTGCAAAAGCTCCACTAAATATAGGACTCCAGGCACACTTAATTTAACAGGAGATTTATCAGTGGCCTTATTGACSCAAAATTCCTCTTCTTTAATATTTATAAGCCTTTTTACCACACAAATTTTTCTGTAGCATAACAGATAAAATTTATACTGGTTAGCTTCACCAAATATTGTCAAAGCATTTTCCAATGACTTCTGGAATAGAGCAGCCAGGAGATAACTAAACCAACTGAAGTAGGGCATATGAAACACCGTAACTTTTTATGTTTTTGCCCTAAAGAAAATGAAGCCAATCTCTGCTAATATCCCTTTCATTTACACGGTTTGCTACTAGATTTCCCTAAAGGCATTAATGGCTGGCAAACAACTCCCAGCACCTTGATTACAGGAAATCATATTTCTCCCAATGCCAAGCTTCTTCATAAGTACTGAAAATGGTTTGCCTACTAAAATACATTTTCTTAACTTACCAGTAATTCTACACTTCGAACCACCCAATTTCCTTCCTCTCCCAGTGCAGGAACCCGTTGTATTCCTGCTCAGTATATCCGGACTCCTAATTTACTTTTTGGTTTTTTAATAGAGATGAGTCCATGCTTCCACATTTGAAAGTGGAATCAAACAAATCTGGAGAATGTTTTGGGGGAAGAGGGAGAGAAAATGTTTTATTAGCGGGGATTACAAACTATTTCAAAGACGATGGCAATTTAAAACTTACAGATCTTCATCAGAGTTCCCTCAAATTTCAAGAATTGTGGAGATTAACTGCAGAGACCCAGACTGCTCACATTTTTATGCAAGGAAGATACTCTCCTCTTACTGAAGTAGCAGTGTTCTTTAATAATCTCAGCTGCCACTGGAAATGACGTGCCATCACCAGTGACTCTTACAGGTCTCTACATTTTGCTACAAACAGGCCTTCAAACCYCCAGTCTGCTCCTACCCAGACTGAAGAATGAGCCTCAGAAAATCACACTTCTTTAGAGCTACCCCYTAGACCTCTTTTCTTACATACAGATCATATCCCACATCATCAAAATTTAACTCCTTTTAAAGTTCCCAGAAACACTTGCATTCACATACCCATCCAGACATACGATCCACTTCCCAGTGACCCAGGTGTGTGCTTCTCACCATTTCACACCAATTAAAATATATGGACAAAGTCCCACAATGTGCTGCAAACAAAAGTCTGGTATTAGAGATTATTTCTATTATTAAAAACCTATTTTGAAACCAGATTCAGAGTGGTTTTCACATATACGCACACACACGCTCTCCTTCAGGGCCAATTAAAGCACATAATGTGCCCAGATCAAATCGCTAGCTCTGTATCGACATGAACTTTCCAGATTTAAATTTGCAGGACACATCCCTGCTGTTGAGAAAATGCAAGCRTCTTGGCAAACAAAATCACAGTTTCTGGTTTCATTCAGCCCTTTTTTTTTTTTTTTTGTCCTGGTGATTGTAAATGTGAAAAGCAAGACTTATTTACTTGTTGAAGTGAAATCATGCAAGGTTACATACTGCACTTATTCACAGCTGAGGAGGTTCATGCGGAGAGGTCACCGGAGCATAGGAAGTGATCGAGGCCAGATTCTGACTCAGTAAGGCACATACACACAAAGGCAGAAATATATTATGCCTGTGCTCCAATCTGACAATTTTCTCTGGGGGGAAATTAAAGAACTACAAGTGAGGTCCAAATCACAGCGATTTTCAATACCACATCTTCCCTGAGACTCCATCTGTTTCTCTCCCAAGCTAGCACGAGGGTAGTTACGGCTCCAGTGCCCAAGCCTCTCTTCCACAGCAGATGTTGCAGAAAGTAGATGCTTCCAGAGGTTAGTCCTTAACAAGGAACTTAATCCAGGCTGAAATATTTGTGAATTCACATCTCAAGGCCTTTAATAAAAACCTCTTTTTTTAGTTTTCCATCCCACCCCCTTACATTCTGTGACTTCGAAGTTCATGTATTAGTCTAAGCCTTGGTTTACTTGGAAGCAAATTCACGTGCTGTCACCAGAAGGGCATTTTGCACTCAACTGCAGACAGATGTTCCAGTCCCAGGAAAATACTATCCTCTACCTGAAAACGCCACATCAAGTGAACAAYGTCTTGTAAGCAACAGACTTAGTAACAAATAAAGAACTGAAAGAAAATGCCTTGAATGAAAAACAAAGTCATGGGACGCAACTTGAAAAACATTTTATAAATTTTGTMTCTTCTTACAGTAAATTTCTTACAGTAATTTTTCTTAACGAAAATTTCCCCGTAAGCTTTAGTATTAGTGAACTAGACTGGATGTGTCATAAGTGAATGCTGGAAACTCCTAGGAAGAAAATTAACATCTAGTTAATGATGATGTTAATAGCTAATTTAATAAAGAAGTCTGACGAGGTATACCAACTACAGCAGTAGGAGCAGGCCTAAATACATGAAAAAGGGGAGAGATACATATATATACGTATATATACATATATATGTTCTGTTGACACTGATGTCATCGACCAGTGATACATCCAATTAGGAACAGCCTCCGCAGTCTTGCTCTTGTCATTACAGGACAGATTAGGGGGGAAATCAAAAGTTCAGTGGTTGAAATTATAACGGCGCTTACCTAAAGTAACAAAGATGAAAATCTGGACAGCAAAAGGATTGTAGGAGATTTGAATAAGACGTTCATAATTCTGAGGGCAGAGTGAAAACCCATCAGGAGCACCCTTTCTACTCCATTTGCTAACAGAAGCGTATGACACTGAATTAAGTTACAATGCAGTAGCCAGAACCCGCGCAGAGAAAYGCTTCTTTATGTAGCAGACAACTTGTGCGTTCACTGCCAAAACCCAAAATGCTAGGTTTTAAGAAACTCTGGGTATTTTACTTGCCCTATTCAAACCTGTTATAATGCAAACCAAAATCACATTAAAGATAATCAATTTTTATGCTTCAGGCAATAAGGAGATCATCTTGGGAGAGGAGTCAGAAAAGATTAATACGTATTTTGGGGAGGTTTCTGCTTATAATAAAGTTTCAGGAAGTGGCTACTTTTGAGAAAAGGGTATCAGGACCGAGAGAAGATTTCATTCAGTTTAGCTTTGTTTCCCTTTAATCTGGCATTCTAATATTTTCAAAATAAAATAAATTCATTTTTAAGAGATAAAATACCAGACTGAAATTTCCAAAGGGCTTAAAATGGTACACTAACATTCGCTAATACTTGGGAGATATTAAYGAATCTTAAATTCCGTCAGTTGAAACTAGTGCAAACATCCTACCTTGCCCTTTCTCTTGCCACCCACTACTCACAGGATAGGTGCAAGCAGAATCTGACTCGCTCCACCCGAACTAATCCCAGGTCAGAAGTGGAGAGAAGCGTATGGCAGAGAGAGAACTTCATGCCTTAGCAGCTATATACACCTTCCCACCCTGGCTCAGATCTATACAGCTCAGGGCAGAGGCAAAGGGAGCTTAGGTCTACTTGCACCTGCTATATGGATGTCCCTGAGAATCTCCTGTTTAAGGTTGCATAAATCTGTAAGTATTTATTTATATAATGATGGCACGTATTCACAGTGGGAAAGCACTCCCTCAGGGACTTCGCTGCCAGTCAAGTTTTCTTTTTAAGCAGCACTGCTGCCAGCGCTAACATCTACCATGGCCATGCCGGTCAGTAGGTTGCTCCTTCTCAACTGCAATAATCCAGACCAACCCRCAAGGCTGATCTTTACATCGACACCTTGAAGGATGAAAAAGCAGAAAAAGAACTGATGATCATTTAGGAAAGGAAGATTGCAGAGACAGGTTGTCAGAACAGTTTATAAACATATTTTGGTTTGGGCTTTTTTTGCCAAGCAGCAGATCCACCTCTTATGACAGAAATCTCCACTTTCCTTCCTTTTAATTCACATCATGACACTGGATTTTAAAATGTCTGAGAAAAAAAAAATAAAAATCAGGGTTTGAGAAGTTTGATATTTACATTCTAAAATAATAACTATCTCTAGGGTATCCCATCCAGTCCAGAGCTTACTGATGCGAAGAGATCTTTCATTTAGAGATGAGATCATCTTCACATCAGCCATTGCACTTGTATGGGGCATGCAATGGCAGTACCTTTTAATTGACCATTAATCCGGGCTTCATTAGAACTACTGAAAAGCTTCGTTTTCTCTTCTTTTCTCTCACAATAGTTTGAATCATCTGTTCACTAACAGCTACTGAAAAGCTAAGTCAGCGAGATGAACTCTGAATGCATAAAAAAGAAAACATGAACCAGAAGCCTGTAATTGGTTATAATTTATTACGAACATGGAATGCCTTTTCATATATTTTTCCTTTATTGTAGTATCGTTTCTCTGCTGCTTTAAATGAAATTCCCTTGATAAGCTGTTCATATCATGAGATCTGAATTTGATTTATCATTGTTAAACCATTTATATTAATTGTAATTCATCCTTCATAGATCACACAGATTCACAGATCACTTCTATCTTGTTCAAAATTGGTATGTTTGCAGGTTGCAATTAGCAGGGTGGTGTGGAAGCTCTAGACATTTTTACTATCTGAGAACAATTTCAACAGTGACTTTTTGGCCTGCGTAGATAGTAAAGAAAGTAAGACGGGGTGGTAAACATTCCTTGCTTAGATTTCCTTGAGATACTCAAGGTTAACGGCACAGAAAGCAAAAGAGAAAACTAGGTGTCATGTTAAAAATATTACTTCTAAAACCAGCAGGAGTGTCTCGGTGCCCTTACACRCCAGTGTGAGTGGCTGCCCTTCGGTAAGTGCAATTGTTGCAAAGGTACTTTCAACCGCCTTGGGGAAACTTCTGCATTTTGGACCAGATTTTGTAATTTTTTTAGAATCAGATTTAACAGGCACTAACGCGACACCATTTTATTTACAGTGTTCATTCCCTAAGAAAAAAAGGGTTTCCAGAATTCTGTAATGACTTTTTAAAAATTGTCCTGATCTTTCCCAAGTGAATTCCTCCATTTTGTGATAGCTTCTGAGTCATACAACATGACTAATAAAATTTTTGCTGATACAACTCAGATTAAGATTCAGAGAGTGAAAGACTCTCTGGCTTGAAAATTAGTGGTTTCTTGTTGCAAACTTTACTGGCACCTTTTGTCCTGTTTTTTTATGACCTCAAATAAACCTCACCCTAAGTCTACTTTCCTCTGACATTTTACTCCCTCTTATCTCCTCCGGGTCTCTTCTTTTAGAAATTGTATTTGCCAGACGCTTCCCCCCCTGCAAACTCCCCTCCAGCTCACTCTCCCCACCCTTACCCCCAACTTTGCAAATGAGTGAAAAAGGCCAATTTCTCCACGCCGCGTCTTTGCCCGTTGCCCTTCATCACCCTGCCCCAAAGTGCGAGCAGAACAAAGGACAAGCCTAGATAATTCTAAAAAACACAATTCACTTATACGGCCTGCATTGTGCTTCCAGGTGTAGCAGATTTTGGTCAGCAGCCACCCTCACTTCGCTGCCTAAAGACGAATTAAGGTGCATGCCCGCCGCTGGAGCTCCGCACCGTGCGGGCTCCGACTCCTCCCGGCCTGCGTTACKGCCCGCAGACCGCTATTTTGTGATGAACTTTTGCAGAAATCCGTATTTCTGACCCCCTGCAGGACCTGGAGGAGCCGCGCYGGCTTTGAGCCCTGGGAGGAGGCCTGCCCGGCGCAGGTGGGCTGCATGACCCCGGGCCATTTGCACCTCTTTGCCCCGGCCATATAAGCCGGGCGAGGGACCCAGGCTTCCCCCCAGAGCCCGGCCCGGAGCAGCCCCAGCGMAGCCAGGTAGGAGGCCGTGTGCAAGGCCCACAAGCCCGGCAGGCCGCGGGGCTGAGGCCGCGGAGCCGGGCCTGCTCAGGCCGCTTCCCTCCCTCCCTCACCCGGCGCGGGCTTCCGGGCCCCGGCGGCGCCGGGGCCGCTCCGCCCCGGCCGTGCGGCGCCTCCCCCGCCGCGGCCCGAGAGGAGCAGCCCCCTCCGTGGCGCCGGGCTTGCTGCGGCTGCAGGCGCCGGGGACGCTCCGGCGGCCTCTCCGCCGCCTTCCCTCCTCCTCCTCCTCCTCCTTCCCGGGCAGGTGCGCGGACGGGCCGGGGAGCCGCAGGGCTCCGGGGCCCGGCGGGGCGGGCTCGGGGCGGCCGAGCAGGAGGAAGCAGCGGTCGCCTGATGGCGGGGCGGGGAGATGGCTGTGTGCCGGGCTGGGGCCGGCGGGGCCTGGGGCCGGGGGTGGGCGGTCACGGCCCCTTCACGCTTGCCGAAACCCCTGCGTTGGGGTTTCGGTTGCTCTTACAGCCTAAAGGGGGGGGGGGCTCTCTGCTCCCCGGTGTCCGTGTTCACCGGCACCTGCGGAGGGGAAATGGCCCTGGGTTGGTGCCGGAGCAGGCGCTAGGCCCAGCTGCCGGTCGGTAATGGTTCCTGCAGGGGAATGTTGGTTGTAAAGCTTAACCCAAACCGGGAGTGAGGAGCCCTGGGTGCCGCTCCGGCCCCAGCCGGCTCTGCCGAACCCTTCCCTTGCCCAGGGGAAGCGTTTCTGTGGCTGCAGGGGGAGCCGAGGCCGAGGGGCAAGTGGGTGGCAGCAACCTGTGGTCAGAGCAGATGAGCTTCAAACTGCACCAGGATAATGCGTGTCAAATTGATATTAACATAAAAATGTCCTTTTGCCGCTGACATAAAAGCCAAGCCCTGCAACTGTTTGTAAAATAAGTACAATACTGTAACTGCACACAATTTCTAAAGCAAAGTAAATGTAAAGAATGATTTTTTTTTTTGCCCCTGACTCCCAAATAAACCTGTTACTGAGTTCTATTTCTGTGTAACAGAGCTCTTACTAAATAGCAAGGTGCAGTCTCTACAGCSTTTCACATAGCCTTCTGTTTTATAAACTGGGGCATAACATTTAGTTTAGAAATGACTGTCACAGCATAACCATTGTGTCCAGACTTGTGCTCCCCCTGCACARAAGACAAGGGTTATCTTCTGGAGGGGTCTGTTTAGATGACAGGGTTTGCTTGTGAACCTGATGAAGGTTTTGGCCTCCAAGCCCTGCCTGTCTCCCTGATGCACAGGGGACCAAAACCGGCGGTGCTGGAGCTCTCCCTCCCTCCCTGAACTGCCTCCGTGGCCTTTGGTCTTCCCTCCCCTGCATGGAAATGCAGCTTAAGTGGAGCCACGACAGGGGATCTCCTGTGGCATTACGGTTCTCCCTGCCCTGTGGTGTGGAAGCCCACAGAAGGTCTGGTGAGCTGAAAGTCTCCCCTGGCAGCTCTCTTCCCCGGCCCGTGCACGGGCACCCCTTTGGAAAGGTTTCTGTATGGTCTGCAGGAAGAAGGGAGCAGAGCTGATGCGCCTTAACGTCTGCCTCTTGTGTCAAGACCTGAAGGGTTAGCAAACGTGGGACAGCCTGGCTCTGGTTTTTAGGCTAGCGCTCGCAGCCTCGGAACAGAATCATAGATACCACAGAATACCTTGTTTTAAACCCAAGTTATTTCTTCAGGTCTTAATTTTGGGTTGGGGCTTTTGCCTTCTTGAACAGGTCCCCCTCCCCTCTCTGGCTTGATTCATCTTTTAATTTCCTTAATGTGTGTTTGACTGCTACAATGTTTGTAAAGCATATTTCCTCTGGGGCGAAAAAAAMCACTCCTGTATGTCTAAAAACATAGTTACGTGAAATTTGCAAAGTAGCTTATTTGTTTTCTTGTGAATGTTTTGTCAGTCTGTGACATAGTTTTTACAAGTAAAAAGTTTTGTTTGCTTTGTTTTCAAACAGAAATGTTCCAAATGTGGACAATTCTACCAAAAGCCTCAAGCTTCAGAGGAAAAAAGATGTAGCCATGTGAGTTTGCAAGGTGGCTTTAGCAATTCCTATCTGCATTCTGATCCATGACAAGTTAATTACACCAATTACACCAGCAACTGAACAGAAGCTCTATAGGAAACTGTTGTAGTTATATTGCAACTTGTGTTACCGTGACTACTTTATCTCTTGATAACTCTGTAATTAACTTGTCACCACTGTTTAATGCTTAACGTATGTAGAGAATCAGTTAATGGCATCACTAAAGGGATAGTAGCCTGAAGGAGAAGCTCATGCCCTTTGGGAAGGTTATCGGGGTTTCCTTGAACGGCTAATTTAAGGACTTGTGCAGAAGAAGTATTAAGTTTGTTATRGGAAGTGTGGATAAGATGGAAAGGCTGCACCAGAGAAATTCTGTTTAAACTGACTTTGGTGACAGGGGGAACTGTTAGAAGAAACAGCGATGCAAAAAAAACGAAGGAGAACATGTCGAAGACATGGATGACTGTTACTGTAGTGTTCTTTTTCCCATGCAATTAGGGTTTTGGAGGAGCGAGAACAACTGATGCTTATGAACGAAACCTCGGTATGCCAGCTGCTGTACCCACGCATACTCTAACCAGTGCATAGTTCCCCTGTGAGCCCTGTCCTCCATCTCTGATGCCAGGGGTGACATCCTCACTTGTGGTGACTGAAAYGTCGTTTCAGCAGTGATGGTCGTTCTGGTGTTGGCGCTGTAAGAGCTTCGTGGGAACAAATTGTAGGTCCTGATTTGTTGGGGTGTTTAACATCAGCCTTAAGACTAGTGAGCCATTCTGCCTGGGATGCGGGTGACCTAAATAAAACTTAATTTCTGCAAAGAGGGTGAGGCAAAAAAASCCTCACTGCTTGTGATAGTTGTTAACATCTCTCATTTTATATTTCACAGAACAATATGTTMAAGTCTGAATGTGTGAAACTTCTAAATACATCCTGAAGGCATTAGTCTTCAGTCTAACGCTTTTAAAGATTTCCTGCGTTAGAATAACTTCCTGTTTGTAATGCTGGTGAAGTCGGCGAGCGCCTAACCTGCTCTGTATTGCCYGTTCCCAGAAGTTGTCGGGTGAAGCTGAACACACATCCCACCAATCGCATAACTCGTAAAAGCAAGCACTTGTTAAATCTATTTGTTTTTATTATGGACATCGATCTGCCAGTCGCAATAATGCATTTATGGACATTTTTCTGCAAGCACAGCGCTGGTGGCAGTTTTTACTGACAAATTGAGTCATATGGACAGTAGTTCAAAATACGCTTACTTTATTGACGGATTGTGCAATTCTCTAGTTTACCGAGTGTTCATAAGATGTCTGGACTGGTGAAGAGAATGTAACTAATGGGAAAATGTAGGACAAAGTTTTAATTTCAGGAGGCTTGAAATCTCTCAGGTAGTGACAGGTTTCAGCATGTGTCTTGGCTGGTTTTGTGAACTTAACTTCATTAATGCCATAATTAAAAAACAAAAGGCCTGGTTTGGTGTCCTTACTGCCAGCTTCCAGTTCTTGAGTTTCTTAGCTCTGCTGATAGCTGTGAAGGTCGCTGTTACATACAAATCTGTGCTGGCAAGGGCTTCAGTTGTGCTAATGTATCTGAAGGTATAATGAGCAAAACCTTCCTGGTGCAAGAAAAAAATCCTGTGTTCTATTGCCTCCTGTAAGGCTGACATTATCACCCAGCACAGGTGCGTTTGGGCCAGCATTGAGTTAAACATACAGCTGGAGGAACAAACTATAAAACCAGACCAAACCTGTATTGAAGTATTTTCCAGAAATACAAAATGCAATTTTAAAACTAATGATCTACTTGTGTGGTCCAGACTACTGTTTAAAAAAGTCAAATGTATTTGAATGTCAATAAAGCTTGTGTGGCTTTGGAGTTTTATGCAAGTTGAGTAATTGTGAAAGTTTTTCTTTGGAAATACGTCGCTATTTTGATGCTTTTTGCTAATCCTGTTTCAAGTTGTGTCCTTATTTACTATTTTATATCAGCAGAGCAAAAGCACCCTATCCTGGTGTCTGTTAGGACTATCTGCTATCTATTTTGATTTATATTACGCTGAATTAAATAGTATAAATCATTTCAGGTATCTTTTCAAGTCACTTGTAAAATTTGGGCATGCAGCTGAAATTCTCCCCAAAGCGATGGAGGTTCTGAAAGCGATTAAGAATRCTTACATCTGAACAAGTCACCTTTAATCTCAAGGAGGAAGACGGGAGTTCATTGATAAAAGATTCTGACTTCCCCTCCGCTTTCCAAGTGAAATAGTAGTAAAATAGCACTACTGATAGAGGGCCTGTAGTCTTGAGCAGCTTGGTAGAGGGGAATAAAAGAATAATTCTGCCTCTCTCCAAGCAGGAGCCGGCGGCACCCAGAGAAGCGGCAGGCGTCGGTTCAGGTCGCGCTGTACGTTCACTACCCAGCGTGTAGCTGAGCTGTGGGGCTTGGGCTCAGACTAACTTTTATTTTACATTCAGAAATCCCGCTTCTGACACGGGGAGTTTGAATCCCACTTTTTTGGGGGGCATGGCGGTGTACCAGTAAAAATCACTAAACGTTTTGCCTTATTTTTATAGTAGTCAGTACCTACATGCTGTTGGTGCTGTTGAAGACGGGATACTGAAGAGGTGGGCTTGTGGTCTTACCTGATGGGTGCGTTTTCAGGTTTTAATTATTACTCAAATGCCACTTTTTAGTGCATTGTGATCAGATTAATGAAATTGATATTTTAGTGAAGCAATACATATTAGCAGCACAGCCCACTGAAGTCAGATTTGCTTTGTTTTCTGAATCACGCTGTCTACATGCTCCAAGTGCAAATTAACTCCCTCCAGGTAACTTTGCATTAGCAGGTAGCAAGTATTAGTGCTGTCTTGTAAATGTTGCTGCTGCRTGATCATCATTCAATAATATTTAAATTACCTGACTGCTTTAGATCAGTCAGTACAATGCAAACAATAACATTATCTTTGGTTGTTTGTACATTCCAGTATGCAAAAGGTCTGTTAATTAGTTAAACTTTTTAATAAACACCTAAAGTATACTTCAGGCCCTGTTAAAAGATTGATTTTTCTGTTTCACATATAAAAACCACAAGATGGAATGTACAGCATCTAAGAATACACATGAAGTGCACAAACTTGCTTTGGCAGCAGTGGGCTGCCTATGTTGACAGTACATTTTTAGACTGTCAGCAGTGTCCTGGAGAAACAATTTACACAACTTCATTTTCTCTTTTTCTTGCTCCATTGAAGTTTAGTATGATCAAATATAATGCAGTGGGAAGGGTGGGGAGAAAAGGGAAATCCCTTGCACAGTCTCCTGTTGACACCAGAAATACCTTTGGTTGTTTGCTGACTTCAATCCATGAAATACCAAGATTTCTGGTTGGTTGATTGAGAAATGAGATTGACTTTATTCAAACTGGCCACAGGTGGGGTTTTTTCCTTTTTTTTTTTTCCCTGGAAATACAAGTGAATTAGTTTGACTCCTACTTACAGTGGGTGTGGGTCATTATCTCCTTTTAGCTTTGAGGCTTAGGCRGTTGGAAGGCTTGTCTGGAAGGGCAAGCTGGGTCTACAGCCAGTGTTGGGCTTTCAGAAAGTGAAATTGAGGCCCAAAAAGGCAAAGTGCTTAATCTGACAGAAACTTTTTTTAATAAATGCTTGTGGGTTTTTTTTTAATAGAACAATAGCACTATTTTCTTTTCACCAATTACATGAATTGCGTGTTAGTGAATGCACCTCTGTTTATATTATTGGTAACGCATATGGCCTGGATTTGAATGCTTTTCAGTTGTCTTTTTGTGCAGCTATATTTGATTCCATAGTGAGAGTTTCTAAGAATATGATTAACCCTATGGGTCATCTTCTAATGTAATTATTAATGATTGATTCTGTTTATCCTTGAAATCAATATGAGAAGCAAAATGGTTTGGCATATATTTGGGGTTGATTTCTAACATTCAGTAAACATGATCTTGTGACAAGACTAGTATTGGTTTATTACTCAGAAYGTGTTTGATGAATCTGAAGTGTGTAATTAGTTTTATATAATGATGGTGATATGTGGTGTTTTTTACATGACTTATGTTAATATGGCCAATAGTGTTAACATCTCCTGCCACTAATAGTTAGGGTGGGGATGTATAGTAATTGATCTTCCTGGGAGTGCTGTAATGTAAAAACAATTCAGGCTGTTTGAAGTATATTTTACAAGTGTGCATTGGGCCTTTGGGATGTTATACTGAAAAACCCAATTGTACAGTTACCATGGGAACCCAATTAGAATAGATTGCTTGAGTTTTTTTCAGTCTTTCATCTTGACCAAAAATCTAATGTACTTTAAATGTTTTCATATGAAATTTTATTCATATACTGACTTGATATAATAGCTGTTTTTAAATTTTAGTACTGAAACCAGAGAGTATTACGTTCTGCCGATCCCGAGGACTTGTCTTTCAAGGAGAACCTTCCTTTAGTGTTTAAAAGTTGATGAACTGAGAAAAATACTTTTTATGAAGCTAGGAGTTCTTACCGCAGTGCTGCCATCACATGTACTTTTCCGGCTGCAGTTCTATGAAAGTCAACAGGAAAGTGTCTCAAAACCCAAGGACTTCTGTTCTAGACTACCAACAAAATACGGCTGAAATTTTTCATGGCCTTTAAGGATCTGATTTTTGATGTAACCTCTGACTTCTCTTTAAATTTCTGTTCTGTCGACATACTCAGAGGTTTGGGATGCTCGCAGGGTGAGTCTAGGATGTATAAGCTTCCTGCACCACCTCGTGTCCTACCGCGCMGCAGCTCCTGGTCAGCGCCTGAAGGTGGGTTGTGCACCCCATGCCGGTCCCCCATCGCACGTGGCACGGCAGCTTCCCAGGCAGCAGTTTCCTGCTCTTGGCAATCTCTGGGAGTTCTCCCAAGTAACAAGYGATAGGACGAGAGGAAATGGCCTCAAGTTGCGCCAGGGGAGGTTTAGATTGGAYRTTAGGAAAAATTTCTTCACTGAAAGGGTAGTCAGGCATTGGAACAGGCTGCCCAGGGAAGTGGTGGAGTCACCATCCCTGGAGGTGTTCAAAAAACGTGTGGATGAGGTGCTTCGGGACATGGTTTAGTGGGCATGGGTACTGGGTTGATGGTTGGACACGATGATCTTAGAGGTCTTTTCCAACCTTAATGATTCTATGATTCTATACTTCAGGTGTGAGAGCATTTGGGCTGATACGCTCCAAACATCACATTTTACTGAACTTTTAGGAGGAATGGGGTATTGAGAGTTTTATCTGCAGGTGAATAACTCCACATTACACTGTATTTTCTGGTTAAATTGCGTTCCTGCGTAGTTACCAGCTGGAATCGGAAGGAACTGGGTGACTCCTCAGCCTGATGGTCTTGGTCAGCTAATCAGGGAAACGGGTGGTCGTGCAATCCAGCAAAGGAGCAGCGTGCCCTTATCTGCTGGACTGCTGTGTCCCCTTTCTAGTTTGTGTTTTGGGGGGGTAGCGTGGGAAAGCAGGAGGGAATATAGATGGTCAGAAGATGGTTGTAGCACCTCTCTGTAAGGTTGGTGTAATTCAGTGCACTTATACACTGTGCTKCTGGACTTTGGCCCAGGTTTCAAAAGAGCTTCTGGATAAATATGCTTTTCAAGGCAAATATTCTAGCTTTACCCTTCAGAAAAATCTGAAAAAGCTGAGTGTCGCTATGTGTTTTGAAAGTTAAAACTCTGAAGTGACARTAGAAATAAATTGCTATTTTATTTTTAGCTTTATCACAGATATTTTAAGTAATATTAATAGATTGCTCATCTGCCTGACTTACATTTAAAATGGAGTTAGTGATCTTTGCAATGCCTACCTTGCAAGGCTATGATTGTTAGTATATTTAAAATATTCATTAATAAGTATCTTAACTTTAAACTCTTAAAATAATTAAGATACAGTATTAAGATTAAATATTACCATTTTCTTGTAAGTGGTTTGGAAGTGGCTATAAGTTCTGTCACTGCCTTGGACTTCAAGGCTTGATGTGTTTGAGAAGACTCGGAAAGTTTCAGAAGTTCCTATCATTTCTTTTAAGAGATTTATCATTTCTTAAGCGGATACGGTTATCCGCTCCCGTGGAGTAGCGAGTTCCCCGACTTAAGTGGAAGAGTTCCCATTGAGGTTGGCTGTGAGTCAGGACTCTGAGGCTCAGCTTTGTCAGTCTCCCTGATTTTCAAAAATCTGATGTTTATAGCACGTGTTTGCAAAGATACAGTGATCTTCGCTAAATAGCACTGAAAAGAAAATAGAGGGGAGAAAACTAAGTAAATGTGAAGGAAATAGCAATCGTCCTTTATTTCAAAGGGGAGAGCAAAGGGGAACCTGTTGTGTTTTTTGTTAATGATCTATAAATAACGTTTAAGACTAGAATTATAATAATTGAAGTTAACATTTCTTAGGTGCTTTCTTAGTGTTCTACAATCTGTACTTTTAAACCGAGTATATAATTAAGTCACTCGCTTTCATGCCTTAAAATGTGTTATTTCCTAAATCACAAAAGGCTGTTTATTTTACTAAGTATCTCAGAATTGCTTTACTGCCTGTACAAATATTGGATATAAATTAATACTATATCTTTTAAGGCATTCTGATTCAAAAGGTCAGAGCTGTGTAGTGCTTGTTATGGAAGATGTCTTCGATGTACCATCTGTTGATTTTTTTTTTTGTTTGACTCATAACAAGCAGTAGATGACCTAATGAACATTAACATTTCTCATTGCTTGTAAAAAAAAAAAAAAAATCACACTCCCTTTTGAAATTATATATACTGAAAGTTAGAGCCCATTAAAAAAACCTGATACAGAGTTGGTTATAAGGGAAATGGCACTATTGACGTAYACTATTCTTCCTCTGGCATTCAAATTAAATCCCAGTCTAACTGAGAATATTTTTCCTTACAGGTGAAGACTTTTCATCTACCATGGCATCAAGGCTTGTTCGAAAAGTAAGTTCCTAGTAAAATACCCTTGCATTTAGGTGTACATTGAAAGTCCAGCATTACAGAAGAGTTCATGTAGCAGTTTGTTTTTTCCCCAGTGTCCAGCAGTCAGTACTGAGAATCCGGCTGACAAGATTGATGCTGCATTGTAAATCTCTGTAGCTCTGTCATGGTTGGTAACAGGCATCAGTGGACCTTTCCCCATCACGTATCTATCTTCCACAGAGCATAAACTAACAGGACAATGCTATATTTTCAGTTATAAGTTAGCTGCTTCCRTTTCCTAATAAATACCTCATTTCTTGAAAACCAAACAGGCTTAATTTTGAGGCTTGGTGCTTCAATGAAATAAGTGTAGGGCAGTAACTTTATAGTAAAATAARACAACAACTCTGTTTATTAAGAAGTTTGGAACAATTTACCTTACTGAAAAAAAAGGCATCAACACATTTTTAGTCAATAACCATATTCTTCAAATAATTAAAATGAACTTTGAAGATAAGAATACATATTTTTTCTGTGGAATAACTATTTTTGTAACATCAGTAATGCTTCCCTAGGAAAATATTTCTCGTACAATCAAACTTGCATATCTAACTATTCCTGCTGGCAACTTCTACCACTGTTAAAAATGTCTTAATAGTGGCATCTCTTGTGGTTTGAATCTGCTTTATGTAATGTAACGTGGCTTGGAAAAGTAGTATTTTGGCATATTCTCTGTCTACCCCTCTGTAAAAGATCTTCTTTCTCTTTTCCACAGAAAAAAATTGTTTTAATTTTTAAAAGGAATGGTTGAGGAAGAAATTAAGGAAAATAAATTCTTGCTTCACTTTTTTTCTATTAAACAATCTCTTTAGTTACATTTATATATCTTCCAGTTGCAGACATCTTTTAGCAGGTCCCTGGAACAATGGCAGAATAATATTTGATTATCTTCTGCACAACTGGGCATGGTAGGAAGAATCACTAGTTCCCTCTCATTCCAAGCTGGGTGTGATATAGCTGGCAAGCAACATGAAACTAAATTTATTATCTAACCTTTTCTCCCACTCTCGCTTCCAGTTGAAAGGTGCAGCATTAGCTGCGAGGGGAGTTTTCCCCTTTTGGTATGTGGAGAAGCGGAAGGTTTGGGGTAGAACACGTGAAGTCTCGCAGCCCCGTCTGCTGTGGGGAGCAGGGGGCTGCTGGGGGCTGCGGTCCAGGCTCCTCTGCTATCCCCCCATTCTGGGTGCACATTAAATGTGTATGCAATGTAGCTCATGTTTCTTTAGTGATATTTATAGTGTGTGATTAGTTTACGGTTTTACTTTGAGCACAACCACRCATTGGTGTGACACACAATATATGCCTGGCATATGGTTTTTTGCAGAAATCAGTTATCACCGACGTAACGTGCGGAACAGTTTTTAAGCAGGTTGCTGAAAAATGGTTTCTGAAAGCGGCCAGACGTGGGCATTTTCCACAATCGCTGTATTTGTCTCCCGCTTGATCCCTGGTTTTGCGGCTGTGTTGCGGTGACCAAAGATGTATGTTGGGTTTGTGTGGAAGAGGCTGAAACGTGGCGGTGGGTATGTGCGGGAGCATACATCAGGCATCCCTCTGTATTTAGGAGCTTTTTGGGTGCGTGGTGTTCTTATGACAATGTGGCAATTTTTCTATTTCATGAGAAATTTAGTTCTAAATGTAATTCTGTTCCTCTCTGGATTTCTTGTAGTTATTAAATTTAAACTTAGTAAACAGGTTCTTGTATTAACAGAGAGCAAAGCATCACAGTTAATACAGTGAAATGCTCGTCCATGCTGTCCTGAATCAAACCAAGATTGACAATGACAGGAAAATTCAGACTATAATCTTGTATTTTTGTACGAGACTTCCTGATGCCTGTTTTTTGTATGTATTTTCCTGTAGATGTATTTGTATTTTTAGTGAATTCTTAATACACGGTTTGCTGCTTCATTTGTTTAAAGCTG
This sequence comes from Oceanodroma leucorhoa, assembly GCA_030449065.1. Classification (NCBI taxonomy): domain Eukaryota; kingdom Metazoa; phylum Chordata; class Aves; order Procellariiformes; genus Oceanodroma; species Oceanodroma leucorhoa. The sequence goes on from JASVER010000017.1 coordinate 13,140,545, forward strand.
TTCTTCTACTCACTTTCAATGAAATTCAATGAAATTCTTTTCTTGAACCCAATTCAGATTCCTGACTCTCCTTCAGCTTAAAAAGGAGCACTATTAATGGTTTTGTTCATATTGCTTAGATTTATTTTGTTATTATTCTCTAGCTCCTACTCTTCAGGTATAGCTATTTTGGTATTATAAAGAATGATGGATTATATAGGAAAGTTTCTTTTGAAGCACTCCTGATATTGTGCAATGCACTTGGGGGTCAGCTACACTTGACTGATGCGTGATTTATCCGATGTCCCTGCCACTTTCTGAGATAAAGCTGCTATTTTATCAAAAATGCCAGCAAGTGTGATTTAGAATTTATACACCTCCTTTTTCAAATAATTGTTCTGATTACTTTCTGGCATGGCAATAAAATGATAAAGGTAATTGCACACAAATGTGAGATAGCACCAAAATACAATAAAATTAACCTGAATTAGCTTGACTTGTCGATGAGAAGTATTTATGAAATGTATTTTTGCAATAAGGGAGACTGATATTATAGCTGGAAGGTGAGTTATTGCCTTAATGTAATACTGTTTGAAATTTAAAAAAGAGACTGTTACAGTTGAGGGTGATTGTGCCTTTGAAATTAAGTTGAAGTGATTCTTATAATTGGCAGCAATAATGCATTGTGAAGGTAATATCTTTTATTGTGTTATGCCTAGTTGCATTATCTTTTATTTAGCTGGTCCTGACTTCAGCTCTGCAGAGAACGCAAGAAAGAGCAGATCAAGAATTTTGTGGATTTAGATGATAAAAATTTGAAATGTTACCTAATATTAAAGTCATTCTTCTGSTAGATTTTTTTCATTTTTAGCCCATTTTCAGTTCCCCTGAACCTGATACRAGTCTCATTTGATTAAACTTTCATCTCTTTTCCTTGTATTAGAGTAGTTGCCATATATTTACATACACAGCTGAACCCTGTAACAGTAGCGCACTTCGGTCTTGCTATATRTATGTATGCATGCATATACGTCAAGTGGTGATTTTGGCAGTTAAATTTGGTATTTCTCAGTGCCTCCTCTTACTAAAAAGTATATACACACTTCTACAGCAAGCACCTCAATGTAATTAAGGAGTAGATATTAAAATGTTGACTAATATCTTGACTTTATTTTTTGAAGTGATGAACACTTCTGGAAAATCCAGACGGCTGTGATGACTTGTTTTCCTTTGTGTGAGACTTGTTAAAACTCAAACCAGTAACAACTGGATACTRATTTTGGGGACCCTCTAATTCTTAGAGACCACATTCTTCACCTTTGATTCTTTAGCATGGTATTTGTTTCTTTAATTGTTTGGTGACAAATTCCTTAATTATGAGTTAGTGTTTTATAATGTGTGACTACATTTTAAAACGGTGAACAGCTGAACAAAGTACAACATAGCTTTGTAGTGCGTTGCACAGAGCTTCTAACTGAATCTTCTGGCATATGATTTCCAGTCTAAAAATAAAGGGGCGCTTAATCCATCTGTGGGTCATCACTAAGGTAAGAATGACAACATGCTTCCACACCCGATGGCGGATACACCGAGCAATGTGCCTTACAGGATGAGTGCTGGTGGGGTTCACAGGTACCTCCTGACAGCAAGGGCTGTACACATTTGAMTTCTGTCTTTGCTATCGGTGGTATAATTTGATTATTACAGAAATACCTAGCCCTGTCCTGTCTGTTTTTTCCTGTTCTTGGCACTTCCTTTCTTGTCCAATTCTGCTCCAATTAATTATCTTATTTCTAGGCAGCCCACCGTTTCAAAGGAGATATCCTAAAGTAACTGTCTCTAAGCTTGTCAGGCTGTTTCACTTCGTTTTTTTCCTGGGCACCAAGATGCATCCTAGGGATGGCATGACCCAGTCCTGCRGCCTTGATGCTGACCCACCACAACCACCAACTTGTATAGCTTATTAACATCACACTTTCTAATGGCGTCTTACTTGTATGCTGCATGTAAACATTTGACTTTTTTCAAAATTTTCATCTTAGCTTCATGTTAATGATATAAAATGATGACATAAATATTCTACAGTATATATGGTTCAACGGCTGTGTGGCCACAGCAGTGGCTGCTGCACTTGCATAGCATATAAGTAAGACCTGGCGGAAGGTACAAAATGTGTTTGTTTCCTTGGTTTTAGAGAGGTATTGGAGGAGATAATACATCTGAATTCCTGTTTAAACAGTCCACTGAGGTCTTGTGTTTAAGTATCTGCTGCTRCTAATGTCCCAAATCAAAGCTTGRCATGCGGGCAATAGRTGAAGTAGGAAAATGCACTTCTTGWATGCAGTGTGGAATGCAATAGTAACAACCTATCTGCCTCTTCTAAAGGAGAAAAAAATTGGTTTATTACAATTAAAATACCATCCTTTAAGTAAAATAAAGAAGTCTGAGGTAGCTGTGGTAAGTACACTGGGAATTTGCTGTTTGACAGACCAGGATTACTCCTGTCTGCCAAAGCAACCGACTGAAGATKTAGCCAAAGAGCCAGAGGCTACCACTGCTTGGAAATACACTTTTATAGCTTGGCATTTTGGGGTCTTTTGATTGCCATCCAAAGAGGATTAGTAGCATAATACGATGGGACAACAGAAACTTGCTTTTGTTGTCTTTGGTCGTTTAATAAAGAATTATGTGTTTGCTCTTGTTGAATACTTTTAAAATGCCGTAGAAAGCAAATGTGGCTCTCTGTACGTGAACATGTATCCCTCTGGTTTGCCAGGGGCTTCTGTGAAGTGGACCTTTTGATAAGCGAAGATGGGGACTGAGTTTTAGTGGCTGCTGCACCAGTGTATATTTGTATATGTTCAAAATATGCAATTTAACTCTGTACCTTCACAATTTTTATGGGATTAGTTCTTTGGAAGGTAAAGAAATTGTATCACCCCAAACTAACCCTGAATTTACTTACAGTCCGTCTGACATTTCTTGACTAGGAGGGTTTGGAAAGGAAATGAGAGTAGGTTTTGTTTTCACGCCCTCTGAAGTTACAGCTTTGGCTTAACCAGGGTTAGATTTACTTAGAGAAGCACTGGAGATATCAGTAGAGTACTGAAGAAGTTCCAGGCTGCTGTGTTTCATAATGGGAACTGGATGTTTTAATTCTGTTTTAAAATAAGAAATTGCATGCCAATGGCATAAATATGATGTGCCAGCCAGAGGTTGGAAATGATGGTTTTGCACAGGAGTCCGGGAGGTCGGTAGTTGTGGTTGCTGAAGAGCAGCGTGGTGGGGTCCCTGGGAAGCCAACCCTCCCCTGCTGTGGTATTTCTGCAGGGAGTGGGTAGGAGGGCTTGGAAATACTCTTCTTCCCAAGCCATGGGGACACTGGTCTGGTAGGACCCACTGCGGGAAGGCATTGGTAGAGGTGAGGTTGGCAAATTGTTTTCTGGGGAGTCATTATTTTTTTTTTGAGCTCTGAGGATGGCAGAAGCAAGGCTGTTGGCTGCTGTAGCTCTTCAAGCCATGGCAGTGGTTGTTCTGCACCTCGCTGGCAAACAGGTTTCTAGCAAAAGGCTACTGGAAGGTTGGGATCACTTTACCCCAGGAAACGGCCAGTTTGGCAGCACTTCACATAGTACGAGAGAAACTGTGCACGTTTAATGCAGTATATTTCAGTGCAGCTTTTGTTTAAAAGCCTTAGCTGGATTACAGTCCTGTTCTTCAGCTGTGGAGGTGTTAATTATTGTTGCAGCACAGACAAAAATATATGGACCTGATATACGGTGCTTTATTGTGGCAAGCTGGAAGTTTGCTTTGGGTGCTATAGGAAGGAGAAATACACGCRGTATATACAGTTGTTGTGGGATGTGTAGGGGGAAGAAGTGGCTTATGTCCAGATGGGTGGTGATGAACACTAGTTCRCAAGAACCTGATGGCAGTATGTAAAGGATTTGTATTTTACAGCATCAAAGATAATTTTAAAAGTTATTTTGCTTGTTAGCAGATTATATTGACAGAATTAAATCTGATTAGCTACCATGATGGTGGTTTTGTTTTATGACTTTCTTCTTGAATTTAAGCAATGAAGGCAACACCTTTTTTCTTCCTCAAAATTTAATGTTTGCCTTAATTTAAAAACAGGGGAGCACTCAGCTTTCCTCGGACTAGCAGGTTTCCATGTGTTTGAAGGACGCTATGTGTAATGTTCCAGTGTATGGTACAGGAAATGTGTGTTATCTTGTTCAGAAATTTTTTCAYTGAGTAACGCGTGATGTTGGTAGGACTACCCCGTGGATGTGGGTTGCAGAGGGCAGCAGCAGCCTTCTCTTCTTTTGTTAGACAAGAGGAAGCCCTGCCCTGGGTTCCAGGACAGCTTTCTCACAGCTTTAGCAGTCCAGATTAAGGTGTCAAACCTGTAGGCATGTGTTTGGATCAGGGCATCCTTATAGCATTAGAGTTCACTCCGTTATGTTTAGTTGGAAATCTTTGGACTCTTTTCAAGAGAAGGAAACAGCTTTTCTAAAAGTTCATATTTTAGCTTTGAAAGAAATCAAACATTTCATAGTAAACAAAAATACTAAGAATTAAATGTTTCTCATTCTGTATAATTTTTGTTCCAGTATATTAAACTATTTCTGGGTATRAAACTTCTGTCTACCTCTTCCCTTCTTTCCTCCCCACACTGAAATTGTATGTAGTACATAAATTCTTTTTTCTCTTGAAGCAGTAGCAACCACTGTTTGTTTAGAAGGTGAAAATATAGATGATTAATCAAGAGTATTGATTACAGGAGTAGGCTTTTAGACGTGTTTTGATCACATGTTGATTGCATGGATCCTGTGTTTTTTCCCAGTCCTTAAATTYTTCTCTGCTTTAAAAGGCTGAGGGTAAGAAATGGCTTTCTCATCTAAAACTAGCTGCATAACGTTGGAAAATTACTTTCCACGCTGAAGTATATGTGCGCAAATGCATTACCTTTACTATTAATATCTTTTCCCATATTCTTAACGTACAATGGATTGTTTCCTTTTAAATAAACATGCAGAAACCAGTAAAACAAATACAGGAAGTTTTAAACTATTAAGGAGATGTTGAGAGAACTATAATTCAATGAAAACCTTGGATGAGTGGACCACTGGCATGTGTAAGCTCGCCAGCAGCCGTGCCAAACGGAGGGCCGTGGTCAGCCTCGTTATTCATCTCCGCAGTCCCAGGCAGGGTGGCAGAAGCTTTCTGCAATTAAAACATTCTGCAAACAGCGTTAGGGATTGCGTTTCTAAATTATAACTTCACGCATTTGTCTTTACGACGGTAACAGGAGATGTTAATGACTGGATTTTTTTCTTCAGCTGTCTCAGTACGGAACAGCATCAGTGCTGTTTCCAAAACCCCAGTTAAGGCCATGACTGCGATGGCAACCGTTAGCTGCCCTAATTGCAGCGCTGGCTGACGCTGTATTAATGAGCGATACGCTGACCTTGACACTTCAGAGTAGACGGGGTGTTCGTAAACAGCCAKCTCTCCTCTGTTCTGCTGACCTTGCTGCTGTGGAGTTGCTAGAGRCGGACACCTCTAACTTCGTATTTCTTATGATGGTCCCTGATTGTTTTTGCCTTGACAAATAGCGCTGATGTGATTCGATAAGGAYTTTGTTATGAGAAGGATGTAAACTTACTGGATCAGGAAGAATGACTGTAGCAAGATGACTGAAATGAAGTAGCAAATTGCCAAACCAGTCCAGGTACCTGTGAAGTATTCCCCTTAAATTTAAATCCAATATTTCAAGCTTTCATTGAATTTTAATTCAAAACTTGAATCAATAACAAGCAGGTTTGAGAACACTGCGATACTCAAAAGAAGGACACTTAAAGAGTTCAGGACTGGTATTTCTTTCCTGTAATTAGGATGAAGAAGCAACTTCTCTGGCATTTATTGATCATCCTCTCAAACTCAGCAAATTCCTGGTATTGCTTTTTGGCAAGTCACTGATATTATATGGCATCATAGCAACAGGCCAGGTGCTTGAGAATTATAGCTCATATGCTAGCTTYCTAATGCAAATATGTCAGAACATTGAAGTGATGAGCCTTTAGGATATATTTATGAAGAATAGGAAGTAAATGAATAAGTTGGTACTTTGTCACGCCTTTAGTGGCATGGGCTAGCAACAGCACTCTCCAAGTGAAACTACCCTCAAACTGTGGTGATCTTATTGGATAAATAYGTCCAGAAATTCAGCTTTGACAGCTAAGAATCCCTATGATTTGTGCTACTAACAGGTATAGTGCTATTTGGGATCCTCTCAGACAATAGGTGCTGACAATTATTTTTAGTTTTTGAAGCCAGTATGTAGTTAATCATAGAATAGTTTGGGGTGGAAGGGACCTTTAAAGGCCATCTAGTCCAACCCCCCTGCCGTGGGCAGGGACATCTTCAACTAGATCAGGTTGCTCAGAGCCCCGTCCAACCTGACCTTGGATGTTCCCAGGGATGGGGCATCTMCCACCTCTCTGGGCAACCTGTGCCAGGGTTTCACCAGCCCAACATTGGAGCAAGATTGCAGGAGAAAAACCTAGTGTGGCATCTGGGTGGGTTCTTTATTTTTAAATAACAGTAACTTTCATGGTGTGAAAGAATTAAGTAGAGAATTTTCAAATGTGCAGCGGTGGCTAGTCTAGAAGTGGTAGAAATACAACCATTTCTGGGTTTGAGAAATGGCAAGTGAAATAGGGGAAAAAATTGTAATGCAACTTCATCCTGTTGGTTGCATTTACATTATCAGGTAGCTCAGCAATTAACACTTTCTGTCAATCTGAAAGGATCAAGAGACACGTTTCTTGGAGGCAACTGTGACATTTCGCTGGTTAATGCACTTGGACTCTCTTGGTTTAAAAAAATAAAATTGCAGTATGTGTGAGGACACATTAGTCTAGGTTTAGCAGCTGAATGTTATTTTTGCCTTGATTCTCAGAAATATTCAAGTAGAGAAAAAAAATGAGGACTTCCTCATTTTTGAGGAAGTTTGAAGTTCAGCCACATGCTATAGCCTAATGGAAGTACCCTGTTAAATCAGATGCAGGTGATTGCAGAGGGGATTATCATTAATATTTTGATACGGCATGGTAGGCTTATATTGTTGCTAAAGCAGAGTGAAGGAAATAGAAAAACCTGTAGAGGGAGATCCATCAGAGATAGGGCTCTGGCTCCCTCCYGATGGGAAGGATTCATGTGCTCAATAATACTGAAGGGAAACCGTGCGAGAAGGTGACATCTTCAGTCTCTTTGACCACAGCCTTCTGACAGAACTTGTTTTAAGGTAATYTCTGATATCCTGAGGGCTGAACACTTGTGGTGGGTGCAAACACATCCACGGACAGTACTGCTGCAGTCTCCCAGTGGAAATCTGCGGTCTCTGGGGTTCTGACATTGTACACAAGCCCTGAGATCTTTGAGAGGAGAACACAGGAAAAGTTGGAAAGCGATGTTCATGAAGATAGCTTGCATTCTTTCTCCCCTTCAGTTCAGTTACAGTGATTTGGGGCATGGCGCTGAAGCACAGAAAATGCCTCGAGGTTTGCTCTCTTGACTTGTCTTCTGGAAAATACAAACCTCTTGGGAGAACGTGAAGCGTAGAAACACTTTGCTATGGATTTTTTTAACCTTGTTGATCCTCGAGATTTCTCTGCATTTTTTTATTTATCTATTCTCCATTATGGATATGAATTGGATTCTAGGATCTACAATGGAATTTTGGGGGGGTTTAGGAGCAGTAGAACATAGAAAATAGTTTTGAATTATTTACCGTAATCTGAAAGACCATTAATGCAAATTTAAATAAAATCTGTATTTAACCAAACGGGAGGTATGTTTTAGTACTGGAAACCTTGGCTGCAGCAAGGCTGTTAAACTGAATTACAGTGGAAAGCGTAAGAGGTTAAGATCCTTACATGCAAGTCATCAAGCTAATGCTGGCTTCTGGGTTCACGGCACCTCATTTAGGAGGTAAAACTCGCTGCTGTTTTGCATCCTTAGCATCTGAACCCTAGGAAGGCAATCTGAGCAGCACGTCTCTCTTTCCTAGTGGTGTTCAGTGGAGTTGATATGTAATTTCGGGGACCTTCACCCTTCGGAGGAGCGTGGTGCCACCAAGGCACATGCTGTTGCAAAGTCATGGGAGCACGCCTGGAAAATGAGGCTCCTCTGTACAGGACATTAGCTCATAAATCATGCTAATATTCTTACTGATAAATCTTCCACTGTGAAAACCTTTTGGTACTCGTCTGTTATTAATGACAAGAAGGACTTAATTCCGTTGGCTGACAACAGTCTTCCAATTTTCTACAGAGCATTTAGCAGTCTAGTGAGATAGACTTACATCCAGTGCACCTGCATTTTTATTTCTGTAGCAAGACTCCAGGGGATGGCAGGAGAAGTTTCCWCTCTAAAAGTCCTATTTTTTTCTAACTAATAAATTTCAAAATTATGTGAGATTTTGACACAGATTTGTAGGTGTTACTGTGGAAAAGGAGAGTGAAGGTGGAGTTCGTGCAGTGCCTGATCAAAATTCCTCAAATGATTCATTTACATAAGGCTGGAGAAAAAAGGCAGAAGGCAGTTTATTTGGATTTGTTAGGTTTTTTGCTTTAAGCTGCCATTCATTACTAGTTCTCACAGCTTCAACAAGGGCACTGTGGGGAAGATGGTGTTGAGCAAATTGTGCCTGTATGGGAAGGATGTGGGCAGGAGCAGGTCTTCAGTGTCCGCCAGTCTCAGTAAATGACGTCTAAACATTTGGTAATTTCAGCTGGCCAAGTTTAAAGGCTGTTTATTTGCACCTGAAAACTGTTGCAACTTAAATCTTGAATAAAATTTCACTTATTTTAAAACAGTATTGCCTGCAGGAGCGTATTGTTACCTCGATCTTCTCTGGCTCGTGTCGGTAGCTGTAGGTAAATGGTGAAAAGGCWCTTAGGATCTGGACAGAGGATAGCGTGCATTGGACATCTGTAYGGTGACCTTCATCTCCCAACCCAATCGCATATGTATGTGGATATATGTCATGCAGTTTCATTCTTTTACAAAAATAAACCTTCTAAATATTGCTGCCCAATGCATATGATAAACAAGACTGAAAATACTAGTTGTACTCACTCAAGGTTTTCATCTATAAAGCTTAGTTCAACTTGGTCTGAACTCATAGGGTTATTTATAGTTTTCTGTTACTCGCTGCATCCTGTGTTTTGTTATAATGAAAAAGCTGTCCTCTTATCACGAAGTTGTTATATTCATGGAGTACATGGTATGAGGTTCAGTGCATCTAGTTTAGGGCTGTCACACAAATAAAAATGAAGAATGTATACTGGTTTTCCACATATGTAAACGTTTATGTTGCTTTTTTACTAAGACTTCTGCAGTGAGGTGCTGCTCCAAAAAAAGTTCACCCATGCCCTCCCCTTGAGGAGGGAGAAAGAACGAGGAAAAAGTTCACTGAAATGAAAAGGAGAGTTTCTTTGTAACACCAGCAAACATTTGATTATTTAGCAAAAAGCTGATTTGGATTACAGTGAAACTAAATAAACCACTAGGAACTTGCAGTTCTTCAAGCCCGGCACACTGCRTAGAACTTCTCTAAGCTGAGGAAATTTGCGCTGGTTGCTGCGTGCCTGTAACTGAGGAATTGCATAAGTGCTTCCCAAAATTCAGAGGTTTGAGTTTACTTTTGCCCTGGTGGGCAAAACTCTCTACCTGATTTTTTTTTTCCCCTCCTCTCTTCGCACTGATTATATTACTGGCAGATGTGACTTCATTACTTAGCACTCAATAATATGATTTAAAAAGAAATACTCTTATTTTGAAAAAAATAATTATTGTACAGCTGCRAGCAGTGGCCAGCTGTAAGTCCCCTGGTCTGTCATTGTGCTCTTCAATCAGCTTCCCAGCTTCTAATCACTTTTGCGTTTCATCCGATACTTCCATCGGGCTTTGGGCATCGTCCTCCTTGCTGTAGGCAGACGTAGGTGTCATGGGGGGGGCGGACTTCAGAGCGCCTTGGGGCAAACTGTAAACTTGGGTAAATACTGGTGGAAATAAGTTTGCGCAGTGGTCTTTGGAGGCGTTACTGGTTCTGAATATTGCAGTAACACGTGAATTTTTCCAGTGTAGGGCAAACTGCAAGTTAGCTGTATGGTCTGAGTGGCTTTAAACACCAAGAAACCTTGTTGGTCTCAATGTAATTGGGATGTTCGTTGATCAAGTTACTTGTGCTGCCTTGCAATTTCTTGGATGTCTTTGTTCCGTTCACTTTTTTCGTCCAGTTTCACTTGAACGCAGCTCTTTGGAGCAAGGRCTTTTCTGCCCTGCTTGTGCGGCACTGGTGGCCGTGTGGTCCGAACCGACGGTTTGGTGTCTGGGTGACTCTGCAGTGGACATTCCTGTGGTGTTCTGTCCTGTTTCTCTCCTAATGACCGTACAAACCAAAGTGTAAATACAACTCAAGCATCTACTGAGTCAGACTGGGTTTTTTAGCCAAGATGAATTTGACAAGTATGTTATTGTTGGTCTTGTACAATATTGAGAAATGCTTGGCATCTGTTTCCAACCTCATCCTATCAGTAATCGTAAAACCAGACTAGTAACAATGGGAGTAAAAAAATGTTTCTTTTCCTAAGGAATGATTGATTTTTTTCATATATTTTTCCAGCAGACACGTTCTATTTGTGTTCCAGCAGTTTKTTGTTGTTGCTATTTGTTGTTATTTGCATAACACTGCTGCTCTAAACCAGTGAATATACTTTGTTGTCACAATAATCCTTTTGAAATCAGTGTCAAAATGCGTGGGATGTTAGCTGATAAACCAACCATGAAACTGCTATTACTTGATATTTTTACGAAGGTCACTCTTCTGCTAGTTAACATGTTTTTTGAGACTTTGATTTTAGATGCTGACTTCATRGGATGGATCACTTTAAGTTGGAATTTTGAAAGTAAAAGCCATAGTGAGAAAACTTTAAATATGCTGTTTTCTTGCCTTTTTTTAATTACTTTTGAAAACTACTCAAAATTTCTTGAGATGAATGTTCCTTGGTGAAAACACATGCAATTAAAGAGGAGTTTATTTTTATGAACAGGTGACTTCCAAAGAGGGAGACTCTCAGTGCAAGGAGAAACACGTGGTTCTGCTTAGCCCCGTGGGAAAACTCAAGATATCTGGGTGTGAAACAGGCTTACATGAAATAAAACTTCCAAAAATGAGCGTGCTGCCAAGTGGGTAAGTTCATGTCCTATTGATCCTATGTTTATGTATGTGGTAGAGGAAAGAGATTGCCCAGAGGATCTAAGACATGACTATGGGTACTTGTTTTTCCAGCCATACTGGGAACACCGTGCTTGCTCCTGTGAGAGGCAGAAGCAGCTTCTTTTGTACCTTTAAGGAGCGGCAGCTCTAAAATGCCTTTCTTTCTCTGCTGCATCTATAATGTTAACAAAGAAATGTTCTAAAATAAAAGTATTTTTAACGCAGATTTTGAAAGTACATCCTGCCCCCTGATTTTGGACACGCGTGTAAATCTGTCACTGAGGGTTAAGACCTCCTTGCATACTTTGCAAAKTTTGCAGACCTGTATCTAGATATATATGTTCCAACGGGCACAACTAGAATTGAATAATTGTCTTAATTACTGCATTCTGCTTGTGGGAGCTTTGGKTTTGCATATCTGTAATGTCTTCTGGAGTTCAGAACAGATGATAGAGGTGGCAGTGGAGGTGATCTCAAATACAGGACTGATTGAGGAGGTATTGGTACAAAACATTTTACTGTTCAATATAAGTGCCGTTCAATCTGCTGAAGTACGTCTGTCCTGTTCAGGTCTTTGCTTTGCTTTTTCCTTACTCGTGAGGAAATGTTGAGTGACATTTTTAGAAGAAACACTGAATTCTTTCAAAATTACTAGATRCCAAATTTCTTTGCCAAATTTCTCTGCCAAAATGAAAGTTACTAATACTATTTATTAAGGCTGGTGTCTTCAAATGTTTTTGGTAATAAAATCACATTTTCCTGACTAGACTCAAACAGGTTTGGCTTCCTTCTCTCCACATTGTTCTTTTCTCCCCTGCTTTTCGCTTCTGAAATTCTCCACTGATTTGTGGGTTTCCCCTTTTCTGTTTTCCTATTTTATTATCCTTGTAATTTAAGTGTGCATAAAATTAATCAGGAATATGAAGCATAATGTGTATTCTGGTTGAAATATGGTTTTGCCTCTAATATGAAAACCCTCAAGCCTCTGGATTTGATAGTTTTGCCAACTCCAGTGATATGGAAATAAGTACTTCGGTTTCTTCATATGCTGATTTCAGTATTGGATTTCTGGAATGGAAATAAAGCGGTATTTAGGGTAAGGCCAAAGCTTGCCTTTGCTGCAGAGCACCATCTGCCTGAAGAACAACTAAGCAGATGAGGACGCTCTACCCTTGAGGAGAAACGTCAATGAATAGGTGGAAGAACAGTCGGAAGAAGGTCTGTGGGCTCTCAAAGGTGACGAATATGAGAAATTGTGAGTTCTTCTTTATAACGCTAGACATAGTGAACTGCATGAAAATAAAAGCTGACGACAAAACAATTTTGAAGTTGTGGGTACTAAAAAATACAGGCTTAAAGTGAAATGGMAGGTTATTGGAAGAAAATTACAGGCTCTTAATTAGATGGGGAAGTTATTGTTAATTGGGTGTGTTTGTGGTGTTCTCCTGGAGAGGTAAGAGCAAAGGTCTATTTGACTTCTGTACTTAGCGTTGAGGTTTCAAACGTTTCACTTGCTGGGTTGCCTTCTCTTTTTGAACAAAGTTTCTAGGGACAGAAACCGATCTTTCAGGCACACAGACCTTTTTTTCCAGGAAATTACAGGTGTGTCCCCAAAAGCTCCGAGTACTTCGTTACTCATCTCTGCCCGCAGAGATGAAAGATGCCGTTACTCACGAACGGTGAGGTGTTCCCCTCCTCAGGGAGCCTCGCTGCAAGGCAAGGTCTGTCCTGCCTGTGAGGACGGATGCTGCTCTGCGTTTGTGGGGATGCCATTTGCTCACGTGCAACATGGCCAAGTTGGCTGGTTGAGGAAGGATCTCGTGGTCTTGTTCTTCAGGCAGACATCAGGCAATCTAGATCCTTTTCCTGATTCTTTAACTTTTATCTGATCTTGATCTTTTAATTTTCTCAGTGGTGAGCTGACTTAATTTCCTGGCTTCCCAGAAATGTTGAGGCTTTAGTGGCATCTTGATAACTCTTAACTTAGCAGTGATTTATATGCAAAAATTGTTATATTATAGATGGAATATTACTCAAGAGTGGTTGAGAAGTTAGTGGTAAGCAGAATATTCTTACAATTTAAGAATTTAAATCTGAAAAAGAGGTGGAAGGACTTGCTTTTGTCTTTACTGATGATAAAGTTCTAAAAATTTTAAAGCCATCTGTAAATGTTTGTGCTGAAGTATAACATTTAATCTCTTCTACTCATCGCTAGTGAATAGTTGTTAAATCTGGCCTCATTATTTTTGACAGAATAAAATAAAAACAAAACAGTGCCCAGTGTTTCTCCTAACTGGCTAATAAACACTGTTAAGAACATTGGGTAAAAAAAAAAAACAACAAACATAAGAAACATAAAAATTGATTTTAATAGACCCTTGTCAGAGAACCATAATGAGCACGAGTCTAGTAATAAATATTGGTATTCTGCTCCACGGTGCTTGGGACTTTTCATGTAGAATTGCATGTACCAATCAATATAGATTTTAGGGTGTTTTAACAACAAAAATAAGTAAACCTTTAAAATATATAAATACTTAAGACTTGCAATCTGACAGATAAACTTGCTAGTTGTAGAAAAAATCTGATAAGAGTGCCTGGTTAATGGCATAATCGGTTTGTGGAGATCTTGCTCTATTTTACAGCTTGTAAAATGCTGTGCAATTAATCACCTGAGATTACAACCTATTCTGTGATGGCTCTCCTTAAAACTTAAGAACACAGACTATAATGTAGACTAAAAGGAGAAGCAACAAAGTAAAATTCCATTTTCAGTACGCTTGAAAGAAATTGATCTATTAATGAGATGAAACTAATTGTAATAACCTAAGGTTATTCTGCTCCTTGTGAAGCTGGTAAAGTTTAAAAGTCAAGGCGTGTCATGGCATTATGGCTGCTGTTTGGGGAGGAGGAATTTTTAGTCAAGCTTTTTAAATGTATGTGTATATATACGTAAAATAAAATTTTGTATATATAAATGACGTATTTCAGTTAAATATGATTGTAAAAGTTTTAATTTACTGAATGCTAACTAAAATTGTTTCTAACCATTTTGTAATCTAAGTGCAGTGCTAGCAATTGGTGCTCTCAAAACAGTAACTTGAAATCACCTGTTTCTACTTTAGTATTTAAATTGTGGATCGACTTGTTCGTTTATCATTCAAGTTGACATTATCTTCAGCACTTCATTAACTGACAAAGCCAGAATATATATCAGCATAAAATAGTTTAGGAATAATCAAATTCTTCACGTTTGATACCCATATACTGTATGACAGAGGCTGCAGTAGTCTTAACCCATGTCCAGCATCATGAGGAGGTGCATGCGTTGGGCTCACAGGCTGCCTAGAGACCTGTACATTGGGCTGTTTCTGAAACAAGCTGGAGTATGTTGCTTCAGGGTTCTGTCCTGGCTTYGTCTRGGATAGAGTTAAATTTCTTCCCAGTGCTATGTTTTGGATTTAGTCTGAGAAGAATGTTGGTAACACACTGGTGKKTTTAGTTGTTGCTRGGTAGTCTACTAGTCAAGGGCTTTTCAGCTTCCYGTGCTCTGCCAGGCGCACAAGAGGCTGTGAGGGAGCMYAGCCRGGACAGCCAGCCCAGCTGGCCAATGGGGTRTTCCATACCATGTGAYRTCATGCCCAGTATATGAAAGGGAGGCGTGGTCCAGGAAGTAGCGGTCGCTATTTGGGCTTTGCTTGGCAGGTGGTGAGGAATTGCATTGTGCATCACTCATTTTGTATATTCTATCAGTATTATTATTATTATTATCCCTTCCTTTTCTGTTCTATTAAACTGACTTCATCTCAATCCATGTATTTTTCCGATTCTCTCCCCATCCCACTGGGGTGGGGAGTGAGCGAGCGGCTGTGTGCTGTTTGGCTGCCTGCCGAGTTAAACCACTACAAATTGTAAAGTGGGGCAAAAAGTAAACTGAAGATGAAGTTTGTTTTTATAAACTTGTCTGTTTCTAAGAACTTCAGATTCACAGTTCATATTTCCAAAAAAAGAACTAAAAGTATACAWCCTGTAAATATGTATTTAGTACTATATCGGCCGTTGTAGTTTTTCTTGCAGTGTATACAAATATAAGCATTAGTTTTGATCAAGAAGGTTCTCTTTCCTCCAATATTCCTGCCTGAAATATTGCAAGTGTTTAACTCTTTTGCTCATGTCCAAAAGGAAAAACTCACTTTTTTACTGCTATTGCACTTCTAAGTGTCTTTAGTAGCTTTGATATTTTGGAATTAGTTTTCTTCATTATTCCACTGTTGTCTCCGGTGCTCCCAACCTGGGATGACTCTGTTTTGAGAAGCCTTGTCTTACTCCTGAGCCAGAGGAGGAAATTATCTGCTTGGYGAGTAGGCAGTTGCATTTGTGACTTCTGCTAACAGTAACAGAAACCATGCTTGTATTTTCCTGTGCTAAATATTTACAGCAGAGATACTTTGGAAACATTGGGGATGTTGACTTGGCAGTTGGGATGGCAGCAGGGAACAGCTTTTCCCTGTGTTGCAAAAATCCAAATTCTTTCAGGAATTCCCTCTTCCTTCAGGAAAATTGCCCCAGGGTTCCTAACTTCCTGCGTGGTCAGCATGTGGCAAGGGTTATCTAGCGTACATGTAGGCTAATGCAGGGAAATACAGTGGGAACTGGAGGATTTTAGTAAAAGAAGGGACAGTAGTATAACATGCCTTGAGGGAAACTGAAACAGCTTCCAGTGTGTGATTGGAAAATCCTGTCCTGCTGAGCACAGGGTCATGAACAGTGCAACATACCGCTACGTACTGATGAGCGTGCATGGGAAATGAAAGTTAAATTTGCCATCTGATTAGTGGGCACAGATCCCAGGTTATGCTAATATTGGCATCCACCGTGGGACTTAAGCATGCCACCATGAGAAGCTGTTGGGTTTTCCACGTAAAAGCTTAGCTGAGCTGGCTGTGACCTGTCACTGCCATCCTTGGGGCGCATGGCCGACTGGAGCTCGACAGAGGAACCTGAGCTCCCATCTCCTGCAGGAGACAATGTGTGAGGTGGTCTGCTCCTCCTCCATAGGCTCGGGGAACTGGGTGTTTGTYGGTATGGATGAGAACTCCTCCTTGCAGAGGAGTTTTTGGCATTTCATGCATGTTTCTGAGAACTGAGGTTGGGCAGGTTGACTTGCTTTACYGTTGCTTGAATGGTCAAAATGTGCATTTTCCTGGTGGTGTAGGAATACCCCAGACTTCCCTTTATGCTATTTTCAGAAGAGATTCTTTTGGAAGCAGTGTGATCCCATCTGCCCTCTGTATTTCTTGCAGGTTATGTGCAATTTTCTTTACAGTGTTTCATTTCCCTACATCTTRCTGAGAGAGATCAGAGAAGGAGGAGGAACAAGGAGCCAGTTTGGCCATTCTTGTATTATTAATCTGCCTAAACCTTTTAAGGGTGAATCTGCGGTTCAAGAAGTTCGCCAGGGTTTCAGTCAATCTCTCTCTGCCAGTTTAACATTATCAGAAACTCTCCAGAATCTCGGTTTAAACAGGTTTCCAGCTATTACAGATTGAAAGAAAATCTCCAGTGTGTGAAAACRCGGCGGATGCAGCGGTGTACGGGAGTCTGATAAGAGCCTAGAACAATAACTTGGAGAGGTGTGAACCAGTCTGTTCATCTCTGAGGTATTTAATCATAGCCAGTGATGATGGTTTAAATGTCAACTTTGCTAACTGTTTCATTCCTCATACTGTAAAATTTACTGTGAGTGATATCTCACTTTGATGCCACAAGTGGGAGGCATTTGGGAGAGTGCCACTCCTCCTATTTTTCCAATAAGCATCAGCCAAGGCTAAGAAACTTAGTGGAGCTCAGGGGCGTACTAAAAGCCGACTGAAGGAGGTAGGTATGTGACTACTCCACTTACCTGCTTTGAATAGATTTCTGGTTTACCGTGAACATCTGATGTGACTTACGTGAATAGAGGGTTATTGGCAATGTAGCCTGGAAGAGGTGCCACTCTTCCCCCGATCAGTTCTTCCTTAAAATTGTTGTGTAACGACGGAGATTTTCTAATTAAAATGGTATAAGATAAAACCAGAATGAGACAAAGTACACATTTGCAGTAAAGAAGTTAATGGCTTTGGGATGATCTCTAAATGTAGAGTGGGAGCAGGGAGGGGACAGGTGTACTAAAGACCTGTTTGAAACTTAAGCTACTGGTACTGTAGTCTCTATAGACTCCAGGTTGTTTCTTGAGGAAAGATGTGGTGTATCTGGTGGAACCAACCCATTGGGTTCTGTTCCTTCTGCRGAGCCTGACACTTCTGCTATTGAAGATGGGCAACTGTGTTTACAACCATTATTCTTGTATAAGTAAAGCTGTATCACTGGTTATTTCAAAGACCAAGACCACTGTCTATATGAAGTCATCCTACGGTCCCCACGCAGTTTATAGACCTCATGAGTAGTAACATTTAAAAAAAAAAAATTCAACATCTCTGCACTTTTTGGAAAATTATTATTTATTTTTGATTGGTTTTCTTAACCRGTACTGTAGCAGTGTCTGTCCTCTGTAAGGTCGTAGTCATCCCGTAGGGGAAGGTGTTAAAATACTGACTGTGGACAAGTCCAGCTGCACCACTTTCCTGCCAGCTAAAACAGAGCACTTACTCTTGTAAATACCATAATCATCCAAGCTGACAGCACTTGTCAATGATCAAAGCATGTTTTGCGTGGCACTTTCCTTTTTTATAGTTTAATGTATTTAATTACTGTTTACAGTGACTGGAAAATGGTTCATTAGATGGATCTTTTGTAGGCATTAATATAAACAGATTAGGTTTGAGATACAGCCTGCATCTGATGCGGGTCCGAGTGCGTTAAGTCCTTCGGTAGCGGCTCGGTGAAGAGCTTGGACCGCTCCACGTGTTCTTTGCTTCTGTAGCACCTTGTTCTCAAAAGCTTCAAAGTGCTACTTTGGCTGGCTCGGAGAGCGCCTGGTCCTTCTGGGGTGATGCTTGTTCAACGCGTGGGGCAAAATCCACGCAGGATTTCAGATGTTTAGTTCCCTTGAAAATGGGGGGAATGCTGTGCGTGTGAGGGAGTGCAGCACTACACACGTGCTCTGTGTTGAGCTGGTCTTTAGGCTGCTTCTCGTGGGTTTTAACCCCTCACAATCCTGACAATGTTGATTATCACACTGAGTAAAGTGAAAGCATGTTTTGGGTGCCTGTGTAGAACAGTCACCAAAAGAAGGTCAGTCTTACACACATTTCTCTTTCTAAGCCTTTTATTTCTGAATATCTTTTAACTTGTGGCACTACGCTCTCACAAATTTTGTCGAGTTTTCTGCCACTTGTCTTAGAAACAAAACATGCAGATGCCTGGGTAATAGGAAGATGATGCTTGTTACTTCAAATTACTTCAAAATAACAGGAAAGTGGCATATTTAAAAAAAAAAAAGAACGAAAGAAAAAAAGAAATATTACTTTCTCTGGTAGAAGTGTCTACAAATATCCAGGCATCAATCTTTATTTCAGCAGATTCAATGGATGTGGCAGGAAGAGTTATTATATAGCATMGTCCTCCTTTTATTAAAAATAAACTGGGCTAGTTTTTTTCATAGTTTCTTGTGGAGATGCTACAGATTGTTTATGCTGCATCAAGATAAGAAAACTTTTTATTGGAAATAGTGTTTMAAAAACTTAAACAAAATAAACTCTAAAAACATGGAGAAAGTTTAGACTTTGTCAAAGCCTTACACGTAGTRCAGCTCATACGTAGTTTTATATGTTTTTAGAAATGGTTTGCAGGATAAGTTTTACTGTCCGGTTTGGATGGTGAACTTTATTTTGCATGATTGGCAAAGCCCACATTCCTCTTTCACTTCAACTGAAGTGAACCTCGAGCAGCTCCACTGTGATCAATACTATACTTYAGACGTGTTATTTTTCCTGACAGCACTGCTGCACTTCTGTTCATCTGTCAAAGACAGTGTTACAAGATTCAAATAGGAGTGGTTTTTGCAAGTCTTTGCAATTGTGTTTTTGTCCCAAAATCTAGCTGGAGAAGCCTCTGAGGACTCTATGTAAAAAAAAAAAAAAAAAAAAAAAAAAAAAAAAAAAAAGGAAAAAAAAAAAAAAAAAAAAAAAAAAAAAAAAAAATCTAGATTTCTATTGGGCAGTTATTCATGGTAATAATCTGATGTTTTAAAACCTTTGATGTTAACAAGGACAATGCCATGTCGAAATGCTAGAAGACCTATTTCAGTGTGCAGAAGAACAGAAAGGTTTGCTGCTCAACTGGTGTGTGTTTGTAAAGCTCCATGGTTGGCCAAGACTTCTAAAGCAAGAGATGTTATAACAACCCAGTRATCGCATTTTATGGTGATGGTATCTTAAAATGGCAAAAATAACAAACTGTATTAGATAATATAACTTGTGCAGAYACGCACTTGAAAATACCACAAATATGATGGGTTTATTTCTAGTGCAGATGATGTAGAGCTGTAATAATGATGAAAAATAATTTTGCCAAAGGAGTGTAAGAATTTGCCTATGCAGCATCATCTCTTCAAGAAATTTCGTAGGAAAGAAATCTTTTCCTGACACCCTGCCCTATACTAAGCCACAGATACTATGCCTGGTGTATCTTTACTAACTCTTCTGTAATTCAGGCCGTGAGTGGAACCTTTCCACTTCTCGTGCCAGAGGTAGATTAATGAGTGGAGCATTTTTCTATTGCAAGTCCTTGCTATAAAGATGGGGAAACGGACTGCATAATGGCATGGATTATGTTTCTATTATATATCAGATTTAGTGGTGTTCTTAAATATTGTAACTCTTCATCTTGGTTTTCTTCCCAGGCTTCTCTAGTCCTCCAAAACAATCTAGATACGTAAACAGATAACRCTGAGAATAATTTAAAGCCACAGAGCTGTTTTGGGATTAGACAGTGAGGTACAAGTAGGGACACCCATCTGGATAATAGGAACCCTTCCTGCCGCTCTCCTTAAGTGAGAGAATTGAATTACAAAAGGTGTTTTGCTGAGAAGTGTCCGTGATACCTACCTGAAGAGTCTCGGCTATGCAAATGCTACGATCAGAGCACTGCACCGTGTTTGGGAAGTGCCAGGASGGTTTGGGTCGTGCTGGCGGGGGGTGGCTTTGCCCAGCCGTAGCTGGAGGTGGCAGCCGCAACAGCGGCTCATCGCTTGCTACTGGGGTTCCTGCATTTGCAGTAGAACTCGCAAAGATCACACACTACCAATGCTTGTGCTAATTATAGCTGTTCTTAAAATGCCTACCTTAATTCCCTCTATAAAGAGAATTTAAGACTTCTAACTTGGTAGGACAAAGCCCAGTAAATCATCCTGGAGTGCAGAGCTGTGAGGCAATATGTGTCCTTAACCCACGTACCTCTTCTGCAGTGRCTCACCTTTGCAATTATATTGATTTTCAGTTAAAGGGCAAATGATCTTCAGAACACCATGCTGGAAAAGGAAGAGTTAAATTCTAAAACCTTATCCTGTAACTGTAAATGCCATTTTTCTTTCTTCACAAATGTAACCTTTTAACATTTATTTTTAGCTTTTACATTAATATATGTAAAAATATTAAAAGCTCTTGTATATTACATTAAAAACTTATGTCAGCTGCCCTGCTTTTTCCTATTTATTAAAACTTTTCAAGCAGTGAAAACATTTTACTTGTTAATGAGGGGAAGAAGGAAAATTAATGACATAGAGCTTGGATCTTCCAAGATGTCTCCTTTTAACCATGCAAAACCAGCTCTTTTTCCCACACTATGTAGTTTAATTTCTGTGTTAGGGTTCAGTAAGCAAATGCAAATAAATTTAATGATTTGCATCAGTAGATCACTTCTCAGTTTAATATCCTCTGATATTTTGGTCAAGGACTTTTTCTTTGGAAGGCTAGTGCTGTTTTGTAGAGTAAAAATATTAATAGTGGTGGCATTGTTATGTTCAAGTAAGGCAAGGGGAATGTATAACTTATTCAAAAGCAGCATCTCATATTATCTTCTCACTAGGATCATGCAGTGGAAAAGTTATCCAGAAAAAGAAATAATTGTGAATTGCTGATCCTATTAAACATTTAGTACCGGTTTCCATATCACATCTCATCTTACTCTCATTTTGCATCAGAATTTTAAAATTTTGATAAGTAGTGCTGTTAGCAATGGTACGAAGTACCTTGGCCTGGGATGGGATGGCTGCTGCTTCGTGGTTTTGGCAAACAGCTGGTGCTACCTCAGCCGGGAAGGCTGAAGATTGCAGTGGGGCATTGCTGTATATCTCAGACCTCAGGCTTCTTCTGAAAGCCTCAAGCTTCTGGGTTTTCCTTTTGCTGTGAGTATCTCTAGGTACAGAGCTGTTCCTAGAAACATGGTGACTTAAACTGTGTATATATATTCTGATGGTTAAATCTAAGTGTCTAGTTTATGTAGACTCAAATCCAGGTCCCATTGAAATCTGGGAACTTTGGCTTCAGTAGCTCTCCCATGTAGTTCTTATAAAAATTTCTGAAAGTTTTAGAGTCTTAAGTGTGTGATAAGCAGTTATCAAAACTAATAGGCAGCAACTGAGCTCCTCCATGCCAGAGGCCAGTAAGAGTGATACGGTGGGAGTTTGCTATGAACCGTGGAAGCCACCTTTAAACAACTGGAGTCTCCAAATCACAGACCCCTGTTCTCATGGCGGACTTCAGCCTCCCTGGTATCTCATGAACAGGCAACATGGTGGGATTAAAGCTCTCAAGATGCTTTCTGGAGGGTATCAAGGACACTTTGATGCGTGGCCCTGGATGGGCAAGCCAAGGATGATGCACAGCAGGATCTGATGCTCACTAGTGAGGAAGAGCAGTTTGGGGATGTGGGGTTGRTGGCAGCCTTGGCTGGACTGAGACACCGCTGCTGGATCCTGCAGGAGTGAGGAAGGAGAGAAGCGGTGTGCAGACTCTGGGTTTTAGGCAAGCAGATTTTTGGGAAGCTGGTAGGTGGCTTCCCATGGGATGCAGCTGGGAAGGGCAGATGTTCAGGAAAGCTGTCAGACCCTCCAGGGCAGCATCCTGTGCTCAAGAATGGTCCATCCCTGCACTTGGAGACACAAGCTTGTCAGGAGACCACTTGGCGAGGCGGGGAGTGCATGGTGGAGCTCCACTGCTGAGAGGGAGTGCGTGAGGGTGGGAAGGGACAGGCTACAAAGGAAGATTTTGGAAACATTGCCTAGGCTTGTAGGGATGATGTCAAGAAAGTGAAACCTCAGCTGGAGTTAGGAATTGAAAGGGACATGAAAGGCAACAAGAAGAGTTTCTGCTGGTGTGTTGGCGGTCAAAGATTGAACAAGGAAAACACGCAGCTCCTGGTGAACAGGGCAGCTGGTCTGTGCCTCACCAGCTGGTTAGTCCCTCACCACAAGGTGCCAGTGACAATGGACCCAGGTAAGGAGGAGGTTCTTGCTGCTGGTTAGTCCCTCACCACAAGGTGCCAGTGACAATGGACCCAGGTAAGGAGGAGGTTCTTGCTGCCTCTGTCAGCCCAGCCTGGGGAGGATGGTTTGCACTGGAGTCCTCCTGAGGTCCTTTCTCAATAGGGTTATCCTGGCAGCCTGTGATTGCATTAAGACACCTTGAAAACAAACATCAATAAGAATGTTTACACAAAAAATTGAATCGGAGCTTTGCTTTCAAAGATATGTTGTCCCCGAATCCTGGTGACATTAACATACAACAGGCCAGCTTTGCAGTTCCTTTCTTAAAAACTGTAAAAGAAACTAATTTTAATCAGTGTGTTTCGGTTTTTATTAAAGTAACATGGAATATGAAGCAACATAGATGATTAGGGTCCAGGACAGTGGAAGTCCACTTCTGGTCATGATCAGACACTCACTTCAAAGTCACTGAAGTAAATACAAGACTCCAAATGCACAGTATAGAAGCGTGTTATGGGAGAGCGGTGCTGCATAAACAGCATGTTTGTACAAGCAGGTTTTTCTAAAGATTCACATCAAGGGGTATTTCTTGGCTGATGATACATCAGTGTGTCTCATGGGAGTTTGTAGAAGGGCAGAAACTGGGAACTATCACTGACCCATCTTCCACTGATTTGTGTGCGTAGCCTGCCTTGTGTCTCCTGTAATACCTTGGTTTAAACAAAATAATAATAAAAACTTCTTCCAACAGCATAGTTATTCTGCTTGCTTTTTCAGAATTTATCTCTAGAAATCCCTGGTATATTTTTAATAAACTTCCTTTGACTAAGTTTAATGTTCTAGGAACAGAGACCACCTTACTGTGCTTGGATTATTTTTTTTTTTGCTTCTTCATTATGGTGTCACTTCATTTTGCTTGTTTTAATGAAATGATAGTTTGGGAATATTTCTGTTTTGAATCTGTTCCAAATTCACAGCTTGTGTGGGATAAGCATAGGATAGAGGACTTTAATTCTTGGTCCATATTGGTTGCTATCACAGTTCCTTGAACTGTGCTGGATTTAATGAAATCACAGAGAGAAGTCATGGGCAGGGACACCTTCCACTAGATCAGGTTGCTCAGAGCTCCGTCCAACATGGCCTTGAACACTTCCAGGGATGGAGCATCCACAACATCTCTGGGCAAAATATTAATCTTGCAGACCTCCTTGCAAATCAGGCGAGAAGGAAATGTCAATGTAATAGTGCTGAACAGAACTGCATCTTCCTCGCGTTCTTGAAAAAAAGTGTCAGAAAATGTTTGAGTTTTAAATTCATTGTCAAAGGAGTTATCATCTCATCACCAGGAAAAAATGCGAACTGTTCCATCTATTCAGTGTTAGGATGGTTTCATTAGTGTTATCAGTAGTTGCCTTAATACATAGTCTTTAAATTTAACTTTCCCAAATTTGTTAAAACAGTTATTCGTTAAAGGATTAGATGAGAAGAATTCCAAGGATAAATATCTTGTAGATAGACACCCAGCAGCCCATCTTTGCTAGTTCTCAGATTCTGGTTAAGGAGAAGTAAGATCCTATTGGCTTTTGAAGAATTTAAGGTTCTTTAGTGCATATGCATTCAAGTGGTAAATACTCACAATTGCCTCATTGGTTATTAAAATGAGTGCGTGCTGGTGATAAAAGCTTTTTTTGATTGCTTCTAAACTTCTGAGTAAATGGATTATACCATAGACAGCAAATGTGAAATCCTGGTGATCAGCTAATCAAATTAGTTTTTGAACAGCTATCAATTTCTTTAGTTAATTTTGACATTTGAGAGGCTTACTGTTGTAGTCTGCTAATATGTAAATTATCATTCATACTAATAGATTTTTTAATTGTATTTTGTTTTCCTAAGGAACTTCATAATAATGTAGATTTATACATGATGTAAGGATTGTCTAGTGTGAAACAGGACTATTGCAGAGGACCTTTCTTMTGCTTGTGCTAGTTCAGAGCAAGAAGTAATGAGGTGAAGTTAAAATAACTTTGTACTTTAGCAGTCAATTGTTTTCTTGTTATTTGTTTTTMATCTACTTCTTTATTGATGCATTTACCCTTGGTTTTTGTCATTCCACGGTTTTGCTTGTGTTCAGATGATGATGATGAACARTCTCTCTGTGCATCCTGCCTCTGGTAATGCTTCATCAGTGTTACTCAGTCTTTCAGGGTGGATGAGTTTGTTGTTTCATGGGCACTACGATGCAGGTGCATATAGTGCTGTCACTGGCTTAAAATATACAGATGCACACGGATATCTTATTTTGGAGATGCTGGGCAGACACTGCCTAGCTTGGAATCAGCTTGGGTCCTGTGACGAGGGACGGCATCTAGYGCTTACTACCAGAGTTTTAGCTGAAAAAATGGTGACCACTTTCTACTCCTGAGGGAAAGCCGCTCCAGAGCTGGAAAGAAAATATTCAAGAAGGCTAGTTTTTGTCACATTCATTGAACTACGCTACTGGACAGCTAGACATTTCTCGTCATATTTGCAGAACCAAGTCGGTAGACTGCCTACCTTACAAAAATTTAGGATTCCACAGATGTTCTTACCATGGAGTCTGGGCAATTAGCTTATTTTTCAAGTTTATTTCAGTCATATGCACTGCAAAGGTCCAGGATAGGGGCTGCGGTTTAGCTGTGGTACAGCCTGTTGCACAAGGACAGTGCTGCCTTGTCCTGGTGTGACACTGAAATGCTTCTCAAGTCCTTATTTAACAGATAATGGCAAGCTGTTTATTTTCATCTTGCCTCAACCGACCTGTGGCACTGGAGACACTCATATTGAAGGGCCTTGAAAGTCCACTTTAATGATAGATCATAGAATCACAGCATGGCTTGGGTTGGAAGGGACCTTAAAAGTCATCTGGTTCCAACCCCCTGCCGTGGGCAGGGACACCTTCCACTAGATCAGGTTGCTCAAAGCCCCGTCCAACCTGGCCTTGAATGTTCCCAGGGATGGGGCATCCACAGCTTCTCTGGGCAACCTGTCCAGTGCCTCACCACCCTCATAGTGAAGAATTTCTTACATCTAGTCTAAATCTACCCTCTTTCAGTTTAAAGCCATTACCCCTTGTCCTGTTGTTGCATGCCCTTGTAAAAAGTCCTCTCCAGCTTTCTTATAGGTCCCCTTCAGGTACTGGAAGATATAGTGCTTCATGCTTCAATAGGAAATGTCTAAATTTTCGTAAAAGTGAAATAAGGGTTATATCGCAGATTGCTGTCAAAAAGAACAAGTCTTTCTGGGAGAGTGACTGTTGGGTTCCTGGGTGGATCAGACCATGCTAAACATAAAAAGCACGCTGCTCACGGCCATCAGACAGTAGTTGCATTTATTAATGTACAAAGCATCATGGAAGTACACCAAGGTTTTGATGGCTGTTGCATTAGACCTAGAGCTCCTGTGGTATGTGGTGCTACAGTAGACTAATATATAAATTACAACTGTGCTGACCAAAATACAACTTTTAGAAAACCTCTTGTGATGGATAACTGCACTTAACAGCCTGGTGTGTAGATGCCTGGATGTAAGCGAGAAGGAGGATGGAGAATACTTCCTGCCTTATTTTTTAAACWCTTCAGGTTCAATGATCTGACTTGGAAGGAGTTTTTGAAAGTTTAAACACTGTGTGAAACTTGGTCATAAATATAAATCAGCTTATATTAAGGCAATTTGAAATGTAATACCTCAATAATTTGGAAGTAGTCATTCTTCACAGCTCATGAATGTTCTTCACCTCTGAAAATAGTTTGTTCTAATTTTAAATGCTGACATGAACACTTGAAGAATATAGAAGATGTCTTCTGTTTATACCTCTGAAATTCAAAAGTCCAGACTGACCTGATCGCTGGGTCGCACCCTTTCCGTCTCCCTGACACAGAGCACCTTAGACTGTCTTGACTCTCCCCGCCTCTACTTGAGTTCTTTGAAATAGCCTGATTTTCTTTGATTTCTTCTGCTGATGGCAGGGACAACTAACCAAGGTGGATGTGGTTGTCTCTGGGGGTTTTGTTGCTTTCTTTTGAAGGCTKCTTGCACTTGAACATTTTGGGAGGTTTTTTCTGCTTTTGTTGCTCTGGTTGTGTACTTGTCTGTTAAACCAGATCCCTGTTTTACTCGGCTCCGGTGTTGGTTGCAATTTCTGTTGGTCATGGTTGGGATCACCTATCAACTCCTGTAGGTCAGAAGTTTTCTGTGTGCTGGGTAATATTGCTTGTGACTCTGAGGTTGTCCAGATGCTCTTCATTTATGCAGATATCCTCTGGGTTTTAAGATTTATGTGTCAGTGTGAAACAGAGGATATCCTCAGGGTTGTGATAGCATGTCTCGCTTCCTGYCTGTTCTGGGAAATACGTTTTTAAATTCTTTTTCATAGAACTTATAGCAATAACAAAAGCAGGCAACAAAAGAATACAGAACAAAAAAACATTCATGATATATACGATTTCCAGTGCATGCAGGTAATTTGAAAATGAACAAAGAATCTTTTGCCTGAAGTAATGATAAATCACAGTTAAAAAGATGCCAAATGGCCAAAAAACAACCCCTAGGTATAATGAAGCTGAAGGAAAACAAAAAGTAGCTCAGATGTACATTCTTGATAACACTTTCTACTTGCTGATAGTGCTGTGTTTACATCTCGGATGAGTCAGACTCTTGGCTTCCCTGTGATGTGGATCTAGAATCTTGAATTGGTTTATAGGCTACTAAATTGCATGTACAGTTGAATTTCTCACTTTGAAAGCACTGTTACCTAAACAGTCTCTTTTAGCGATTTTTTTTTTTTTTTTTTTTTTTTTAGTCCAGTGTGCTAGGACTAAAAATTCAGTTTTGTTTTTTGTTGGATTTTTTTGTAGCTTGTACATGAGTGGCAGCGAAGGGCTACTTCAGGTTGGGTTTAGCATTTGGGTTACTGAAGGTATTTCTGAATTATATCAGTTTGGTTATTGATATTCATTCCAAAGGCTTGCCACATCTTAATTCTTAGTTTTATTGAACTCTTTAAAAGAGCTATCAGAATGAGCACATATTTACTAATTTATTAAATAGTAGCATTGCTGAAATAACAAAATAAATACTACCAATTGTGACACTTTTGTGTATTACATTTTTGCTTTGTCTCAGTTCACATTGTAACTTTGTCTTCACTCAATACTTTTCTTTCAGGTCTATCAGTTTGTTATCAAAAATCTATAGTAATTGGGATAATTTATGACCAAACTAACTCTAACTCACACAACTTAACTACAGGCTCTGTCAGGGTAGCGCTTGCAGAATTGAAAGGTCTGCTTTGTTTTGGACTCCAGAAGAGACATCTGTGTACGTTAATTGGGAAATATCTTTTTTTATTCATACAGCACTTTTAAATTGGGAGTCCTGTTAAGTACTGACTTTCCATCTTGCGTAAACTTTTCAACTGGTAAGGAATTTAATTTTTAAAATAATCATATCTTTCTAAATATTGTTCCATCATTTAAAAGAAACTTTCATGCTATTGCTTCTAGCTAAGTAATCCGGCATATGACYGCCGTGTGTATTTAATAGATACTGATGAAAAGTGCATTCCCAACATCCTTATCGAACAGCGCGGGTGGCAGCATCGCTCCATGCGTGGGTGGGCAGTGGTGTCTGATGCAGTGACTTTTACGTCCACCAGAAATCCCAGATTTCTAGGGATTCAGGAAACTAGGTTTCAGCCTACAGAGGGGATCATCAGTTGAACAGAACTAAGAACTGTTTCTGTGGACCTTTTCAGTAACGATGTTTGTTATTGTACGAAGGGGGAGCTGTGTTGGTTGGTTGGGAGTGCAAAACATTTTGTATCCGCCCCAAAGAAATGTGTTGCAGCGGATCCCTCCAGTAGTGCTCTCATCTGGATTTTGCTGGATGACCTTGCTGTTTGCACAGGGAAGACTGGGGCTTGGAGCTAAGCTGAACCAAGCAGCAGTCTCTCGAAGGCTCYTGCAAAGTCGTTCTTAAATTGAAAGGTTATCCCGTGTTGATAAATGTTACGCATTTATATTTGTTCGCCTAAGTAGATGCTGGAAAGAAGACGATGGTCTTTCCTTGGYGATGGTGATTGAAATCCCCTTTCCCCTCACCCCACACTGGGAAGCTGGTACTGCAGCAGGCCAAGAGCTTATCACCAGCGTTAGAGATGCACATGGAGGGCTTCGTCCGTGGCTTTCATCCTGTACCTGTTGGGTTTGTTGGCACAGAGGCTGTTTTATGGTAGTGCTTCAGGATTTTCCTGTTGCTGTTCAGCTTTTGTGATGGCCACTGCTGCCTGGGGTTCGTTCGCTTGCTGGCGGCTCTTTTGCATCTTGTACATGGTCTCCTTCGTTCCTGGGTCTGAGATAAATACGGAACTGCACTTCTTGTTGCACTTTCATTGTAAATTGCTCCATAAAAATTCTGTGTCTTTGTAGTTGCCTCATCTTTCATACTTGAGGGAATACATTTGCTATTTTATCTGTGCTRTGCTTATACATTCCTAGTGTTTTCCCTTCAGTGTAGGGCTGACAAAGTCTTGAGCAATCTATTTATTAAAGCACTCTTTCTAGTTCCTGTACCTTAACCATTTCTTTCTGTTAYGCAGAGGTAACATCAGAGGTACGGTGTGGGGTTCCAGGCTCCTGGATTTTATGTGGGACCAGTGGTTATATTTGAAGGAAAGATACCCAATTGTATCTAACAGTAAGTTTTCATAGTGTGTGAACTCGTAATATTGCACATTAGAGTGGSTCAGACCCTGATTCCTGGTCCTCAGAATTGGAGAAAGAAGATTTTCATTTCTCTTTTGTAATTCTGCACAACTCATATTTCTTACCACTCTTTCCCTTGTTCTAAAATGCATGTACAACAAAATGTTTCTTGGCTTATGAYTTCTTTAGCTGGAATTAGCTGGAAGGATTCATGGTTCAGAATTGTACTAGGCTAGCAGGTGAAAGAAATGTTTGTAGTTACTTGTATGGTCATGTTATCTCATCATATCTAGATGTTTTTCTACAAGATTTTATGCTACTTGTGTGCATGTTTTCAGTGTACAAGTGTACATTAAATTATGAACAAAACTTATGAAAATGTTTCATATGAAAATGCTGCAATTTAAATATTTGATGCTACTTTTTCATAATCAATGGAAGAGTCATAACTTTGGGCTTTCTGCCTCTATCTTGTGGCAAATTATGAGCGAGAATATGCAAACTTGTATTTTCAAAATTGATGGGTAGACCCAATATTTCAGTACATTTTTCATGTTTTTCAGAAATAATTTTTTTCTCTTGTAACTTCTGAATATTCAACCATGAAAAAGTTGTAAAATCTTTTAGTTTTGTGCAGGGAAAAACCCCAGTCCTTCCCCCAATGCAATAGCGTTTCTAAGAACTGAAAGAGCAAGGAAATACTTTTTTTCCTTTGTTGTAGGAGTAAAATTGATTCCAGAAAAAAGGCATTTTGATTTTTTTTTTTCTTGATGTGGTTTTTATTTCTCAAGCTATACTTAGTGTAATGCATGGCTGGAGGAAGGATCAGTAAAGCTGTTCAGAAAGTGGAGTACGGTCAGTTTATTAGGTTGCATTATAGGAACTGTTTTTCTGCTGAGGAGCTGGACATCTCCATGTGTTTCAGGTTATGAACAGTAACATTACAACCCAGTTGACCTTATGAAAAATACAGAGCTCTAAGGGGAGGTTGAAATCCGTTGCAATGTCCTCTAGCTTTGTTCTAGAAAATCCTCATTTCGGGTGAAATCCTCCTGGCCTCTTTGATTTGCAAGGGTTGAAACAGTGCAAACGCCGTTCTGTTTGCAAGATACAATATTTAGCCATAACGCAGATGCCTTCCCTCATAATGAATGTGAATGGACTCCACATGAATGTGAATGAACGTGTAGAGAAAAATTAAGCTGCAGTTTGCTTGTATTATTGCACATTTTACAACAGAATTGCTGCCAGTTGTGTGATGTCTTAAGCGTTTGACATCAGACACAATGCTGCCAGAGCATGTATTTTGATCTTCATGTACCAATAAAAAGTTTCACATCTTTATCATCTTAAAATATCTTCAAGGATAGAAAGCTCTCTGTAGCCTGATAGCTTCTGGGTTTAGGAATGTTAATGTATAAAACTGAGGAAGAAGAGTTGATGCCAGTGTTTTTAAAAGACACAAAAATACAGCCAGTTATGTTAATGAAAATCCTCACTGAAGATTTAATCTCTTACTCTTTTTTAATGTTGTTCTTCTCCTGTAACTAAACACATCCCAGCATATTTTGAGCTGCTTTTGCTCAGGCACCTTCTCGATTCCTTCGTGCAGCTACCTCTTATTAATCGCATTTGGACCGCAGGGCGTGGAGGTGTGAGCAGGATTTGTGGCTCCGGCCGCTGCAGAAGCACACGGGGTTTGGCGGTGCCGAGGAGCAGAGCGTGGTACGGGAATGGCACGCGAGCCCTGAGAAATGAAGCAACGTTCTCACCTCTCCTTGGGCAGAACAATCCTGCTCCAGCCAACGTTGCTTTGGTACCCGATACGGTACCTGTTCTGGTCTCTGGGGACTTTCCAGCTTAACTGGAGCAGTGTGACCATCCCCGCATCTGGCTCYATCCTGGGCCTCGTAGGTATGTCGATAGCAACAAGCTAGAGATGGCTGTGGTCAGCCTTCGTCAATCATCTTTTGTCTTCATTGGGGTGGAGGAGGAGACTGTAGGGGAGCTGAAATGAGGCRTTGGTTTCCAGGGAGAGAGGAGTGGTGGGATATTGAAGTGAAGGAGAAGCTGGCAGTAGTGGTCTGTCGCAGTGAGTTGGAAACCAGCCCTGGCTTGTGCAGCCATTCCGTGGTGGAGCCGGGAAGGCTGGACGGCGGGTGATGGTAATCCTCCTGGGAGAAGAGGGGATCTGCGGAGACCTGTGGTGTCCTCTGCAGGGGGGTGGCATGTCATCCGATGACTGCAGTGGTGGTAGATGCTCATGTGCGGCATCTGGGATTTTGCTCATTCAGCTTTAATTTTTTTGGTGGTAGTAAAATARCAGTTAATGTCATGTTACACCATTGTTCCCTTCCCCGAGAAGTCTCATAATAGCGAGTTGGATGTTAAACACCTCAAAGAAAGAGGGGTCCTTTGTTCACCTCGGACAACTTTTCAGTGTTGTGTGTTCAAAAATAAGGTTATCATCACGGCATCGGYGACTTCCTCAAAATCCTTGTGGTGGCACATTACAGGGCTGTTACTCCCGTCTGGGAGACGTGGCTTTTAGGATATGGAGATGTACGTGGCCATCCTGGGGAGCAAGTGGCTGTAGCTACCAGGCTGTCTGGATGGGTGGCTAAAATGTCTCCCCGCAGATGACCATGGGTTACGGACGGCTTTATGCTGTGCATCGTCCGTGTCGTCTTGGAAGTTTCAAACAGTGCAGCAGGACAAAAAAATCCCTCCATGTACAGTAGGCATTAACTATTTTGCGAGAATATCTGAACTTTGAAAGTCTTTCTTCGTATGTACAGCTCTGTACTTGAAAGAGGGTTGAATATTGACCTAATTTGTCTTTTAAAAGGACACAGAATTTTACTAGAATACTTATGCTATTGAACTAGACAAATGCAGGTAGTATTCCTTTGGTAGTCGGTGCAGAAGGTTGATGTGCTATAAGATTTACTGTGCATCACCTTAGCCATCATTCCCATAAGTATTAATTTTAACTCCACTAATAAGAAACTGAACAAAAGTGGAATTATGAGTTCAGTAGTATTCTATGAAAGGTCAGTTGTTAAAAAGGCAGAGTCTGACATTCTGTGAAAAAGGTGCCTTCATTAATCATCCTGATAGGATAGCATAGGATATTCTTGACCAATACCCGCGAACCGCACAGTGTAATGCTTCGGGAAGGGGTGCTTAATTCTTTGTATAAAAACAAGGATTGGGTGAATGAGTGCGGAATGACCATTTTTTAGTACTGTAACATTCCTATTTCTCTTTCTTGATTCAAAGTATAGAAAAACTAATGGGGATGTTTTTTATACAACATACTGTCATTATTTTAAAAGTTTGTTAATTTTATAGAAGCTTATATTGTTATGGGAATAATATTTAAAAACACAGTTTATAAGAATAGAAATGCGATAATACCAACCACCAATATTTATGTAATTTATAAAGTATTTATGACCTCTTAGAAGTATTCTCGTATTGTTTAAATGCGCAGCTTTGTTTCACAATAATTCATCTCTGTAAATCTGACCAATTACTCCTGCATGAACCTGTTTTAATTGCAATGTATAATGTTTTCCTGTGTAAAATTATTATATTGAATTGTTTGTGTTTTTGCCTTGTCCACCATAGTGATGGCAATTTTAAAGTTAATACAAATTATATAAATTATTAAATACAGGCCTAGTGGAACATTAATCAGTAGAACATCTTTATTGTGACCGTTCCTGAGAGATTATGTTCACCATGATGCCCATTAATGCACTGTATTGTAAGAGCCGATGTCCATTACAGAATCCCCTTTGTTACTGGTGTCAGGTCTAATTCAGGGCAGCGAATCTGAGTCCATGTTGAATATGCTTTTGATATTTGGTGGAAAAATACTATCTTGGAAGTGAGGGGTCTCACCTGTTTAATTTTTTCAAAGTTATTAGTCTGTGTAGCATATACTGTAAAATGCAAAGTCTGCAATAGTGTTTTTCCCTTTAATGTCATAATTTTGCATAATGGCTGTTTGTGCTACATTGACTAGGTCCATGGATTGCTTAACATAAGTGATTACATTTTCCTATGATTATAAACTCCCTCCATTAGAAATACTGTACAAAAACTTGTAAATGATTTGTTGTTTAAGCTTTCTACTTCATTAGCTACAATATACACTTTACGAGAGTCATTGTCTAAGAGTTAGTAATATTTGTAATGAGCTGTATAATATGGGCCCTTTTACTAAATTTAAAAACAGATGGTATCTGTTAACAACAGTTTATCATGCAAATTGAACCCTAGCAAAAATTTCTTTCAGTGGTTGTGTTGCTGTAGGCCAAATCATGGTGTCGTCTTGTCTTGATGTAATAGCAAAAGGAAATAATTGTTGTTGTAGACAGTTGTGACAGATGCAAACTAATCATGGTCAAAACTCCCCAAGAAGTAAAAATTCAAGCCTTTTCTCTATTGAAAGGTTTGGGTTTTCTTCCATGCCTTTAACTCACACTTTGATATTTAGTTTCCAAATTTGTCTTTTTTGCACATCATTGCAGTTTTTATAGATACATACTTGTGATTTTTCTCATTTAAGTTATGAAGCAGCTGTGAATGAGAATTTCCCTTTTGTGAGGACTTGCACATATTGATCTGAACAAGTGAAAAGATCAGAGGATGTAATATACACATTTTTCTTCTAACT
Source organism: Oceanodroma leucorhoa (assembly GCA_030449065.1). Taxonomy (NCBI): domain Eukaryota; kingdom Metazoa; phylum Chordata; class Aves; order Procellariiformes; genus Oceanodroma; species Oceanodroma leucorhoa. The sequence continues at coordinate 13,174,669 of JASVER010000017.1, forward strand.
TTGAAAACTAAAGGAAAATTGGATCATATTAAATCAGCAGTCTTGTAATTATACTATCAAAAGAATCCTCTCGCACAGTGTATTTGTTGCTAATCCTGCATGGGGGAAGACTTCAAAATTGAAGTAGAGTCCTCTTTTGCAATACCAATGTTTTCCCCTCAAAGGCTACAAAATATTTTTTAATTTGAGGCATTGAGTGCTCGAATTTCTGCTCTTAGAAGAATACAGGTTCGGTCTGTATTTCAGCGTGCTGGAATTAATGCTAGCAATAGGCAAAATCTGATCATGAGTCCCGAGTTTTCTGTGTTTTTCCTATGCTATTGATGAACAGTGCCTCTGTGGAAGATCTCGAGAGTTCCCCGCATGCCTCACTGCCCATCGCACCTACTCGGGAAGGGACGTTTTGCCCGTTCACGAAGCTCCTCTCCCACTTTCCCAGCGCTCCGGCGAGCCCAGCCCTCCGGCCGTCTGCCCTCTTCCCTTTGACTGCTGGGGCAGGGTAGGAGGCGAGACGTGATGGGAACCAGAGAAGACAGAACTTACCTTTTAGTTTTGTCGAAGGAAATGCTTGATAATCCCAGCCGGGASAGTTGATTAAAGCCAGGACCATGCCCGTATGAAGAGGAGTGTGGTGGGTGAGCAGCGAGGTTGCGCTGGGACCGTGAGGAGACTTTCATCTGCTGCAGAGAAGAGGAAGTTTTCTAGACCAAGCCTGTAGTGTAGGCTGGAGATGATCACATGGAAGACGCTGTGAGGAGGAGGATCAGGTTTTCACTGTTCTATGCAGGTGGCTTCAGGGTTTTTCAATTTTTTCCATATAGTAAGCAATCTATTCCAGGGGCGTCGCAGTCTAAGGCTCAGTAATAGCAGTCATTTGTTCTAAGTTACATCCAGAAAGAGCTTTCTTCCTCTTCTGTGAACAAGATATTCATGCTACCTTTTTCAAAGCAGCTGTTATAGTGCCGATTTGTCAATACTAGCCTAACCTGGGTTTGGTACAGGTACTAATGACTTTGTATTCTTCAGCCATGGGCTCTTATCTATTAGTACACAAGCTAGTACAGTCAAGTCCTGGTCTGTCACTAGGCTTTCAGGTGTATAATCAGTGATAACACAAACTTATATTTGAGCTAATCTCTGTATTGTAGCAGAATGTCATGTGAATAACTATCCAGTTTTCCTTTACCAAGCACCAAGTTGGGTGCTTGTCATTAAATAGCACAAAAATCTTTCTACTAGTAGCTCTGTACACATAATTCCCAGTATAAAAGGTATTTTGTTTGAAAACTGTTGTTACACATGTGGTAAAATTAACACCTGTTGGAGCATAACTTTTTTATTTAATAAGCTGTGTACACTGCAGTATCCTAATTTTAGCTGTGCAGCCTGATTTGTGCTATTTTAAATCTCAGCCTGTGAAAGGAACAAAGGCCACAGCGCTCGAGGTCCTTTTACATTCATTTATCTTAGTGTTGTAGCTCTGAACTGTAATGTTGCTCTCAAATGTTGTGAGCCTAATGATAAGACTTATTTCCCACCATCCCCCCAGCAGAATTTTGTGTTTCCCAGTCTGGTCTCCTACCACTGGAACTAGATTAAAAATCATCTTTCCCCTTAACACTGTTTTTACTCCAGAAATAGTGCCTAGCAGATCATGGTGCTGGATTTACCCCACTCTGCTAGTCAGTGAACAAAGCAGAGAGTGGATGGGTTGCCGAGGTTCGTTCCAGAAGTGTGGGTAGCCAAGACGAGCGTGTGAGCGTAAGGAGCTGAGCAGGAGAGCATAAACTCCCAACCAACTGCCCTGGATTGAGTTTGTGCTATACCGTGCCTGATGTACTGTTAAGGAATTTCTACTGGTGATGGTTGATCCTACCCTTTAATAAGGATTTTTGCTATTGTTTCAGTTCTAGAAGAAAGCAAGCAATTTCTTGAAGTGGTTCTGTGCAACTGGGTTGAGGGACTGAGGCAAGTGCCTTCAGGTGGAGTCAGGTATGACTTGGTGGCTTAGGGACAGCTCTCAAAGAAAGGTTAAGAGGCTGGACCATACGCTGTAGAAAACACTTTCCCAGAAGAAAAGCATGAAGGCATGCTGTGGAGTAGCAGTGAGGTTTGAGCCGTGAGGAGAGCAATGAAGCCCTTCTACCTCTGGGCTCAGGTGTGACAATACCTTGATAGCTTTCACTGTGCGTGGTGGGAGAGCCCCGTGTCTGCTCCACTGCAGTGTTCCCGACTCGTGTGAAACACTTCGCTGTTGAACCGCTTGTCAAATGCCAATGTTTTTCTCTGCCTGTATTTCGGAACTAATGAGGTCATTTTTACTCAGGGTGCAAATGGACTAACACGATTGAAGCACCTCAGCATCACTTATCTGAMGGAAATTGCATTTTAGGTTAAAACAAGCAAAAGCTAGCCTATGCTTCCCAAGATGGAGCGGGCAGTGAGTCAAGTCACCTCTTGACTTGAGTTTCCTTCTGCCGTGAGCCCTGACAAGGCCGACTGCAGATCCTGTCAGCTGACGGCCGAGGGACCAGTCTTCATGCACTGTGGTGTTGCTCTCTGGCTTGTCCAYGGGGTCCTATTAATGTTAGGTCAGCTGTTACTTTGGGAAGGATTTAAAACTAGAGCCCCTTATCGCTAGGACTTTGTTTTAGATTAACCTGAGGCTAGTAATGGCTAGAGCTCGTTACTAAATTATGRTTATTCAGCGGCTTATATAATAATTTATGGACCCAATTAATTTTCTAGTTTGCAGGTGTTCCTGCTAACCAGGGGTCTCTGAAGAGGTGTCAGATTCTGCATAGGTGGTGGAAAGTCCTGAACTTGGCTGTTTAAGATGGTTTCCCCAGGTCTAGTGATGGATGCTTCTCTTTATGTTTACTCRTCCTCTTGGGATGTCCTTTGTGTTCTCTCATCCACCTACACTTGTGTTTTATGGTCGTTCTCAGCCCTTTGTGGTTGGCTTATGTCATCATGTCCCCTTCCTCCCCTGCTACCACTGCGGAAGATGAGGGAGTGAGGTGGAGGCTGCTGGTTTATTCCAATCAYCTGTGACTCAGAAGGCTTTAGACTCTCGGAGGAGGGGGTGGTACTTTTGAAATAGTGCTAGTGGAACCGAATGGTTAATTTTGGATGTGACATGTGGCATGAACAGCTAGGGCMGTCCCTGCCCCTCGGCACTGTCGTTCTGGAAGACATTTCGCCTTGCTTTGTGTTTCCCTTGCCCCGTTTGCTGAAACAAATACGAAGGTACATGTTGCGGTGGATGCTGTGTTCCTCCTGTGCCCCCCAAAACTGGAGGAGCATCTCGGATGGGAAACGGGGGGAGAGGGCCAAGCTCCCTGATGTAAAGCCAAGAAACCGGGCAACCCTATTCAGTGAATAAAAATGGGAAATACATTGAAGTCTGGATACAGTATCTTTGTAGTAATAAAAGCAGTAGTACAGATTTACTGGTGAAGGAGTTTTAACTGTAATACTGTGGAATAGTAGGTTATTTTGTGTTCAAGAGCTACATTTATCACAAAAATGATGATATACAAATCACTTCCATATCACAAAATGTTCTTGGTCAAAATTGGCTTGAGGCAAGTGATATCTTCGAGTAAACAGTATATGAAGACCATATCTTAAAATGATAGATCACCTAATTTTGTTCTGACAGAGGTTTTTGCCGCAACAAACATCTGTCACTGAAATACCAATTCAGAGATATGGAAGCCAAATTGTGGAGGTTTTCTAGTATTTGTCACTCCTAACTTAAGAACGCTACTGTTAGTTCTGTAGATATTTGAAGGTAGTAGGCAGCTTGCGGTTTAAACACCCTAAAGTGTTTAGTTAAGTATTTTGAGACGTAAGGATCTTTAAATGCAGATTAGCAACTTCTGAAGTGCTACACATTGATTCGGTATAGTAAATGCGAAGCTGATGTGTTGCTGATGCTGCGTAGAAATCGTATGATCKTAAAACATAGCTGTTGTTGCACAGTAGAGTTGAAAAATATTTAATGAACTGAGTGTGCTGTTATTAACTGTAATTTTAGGACAATCCGAGTTAAAATGATATCTAGGTTTTGAAGTGAGCCAGGACTGCCATGTTGGTATTTTCAACATGGGGCTGGCAGAAGTATAGCTCAAARCCAGATTGCTCATATAGGGTGGTTGGTGCTTCTTGCTTTGCAGTGGGATGCAGTTCTGCCAGGGCTGCTTCCTAAGGGAAATTGTGCACTGTACGGAGCTCGTTAGGACCTAGAGGGGAGAGAGGGATCTGTTACTGCAGAGGGTGCGAGGACTAAATGCTTCTGATATGCCCTTTGAAATCAAATTTCTGACCCTGTTCTACAACTGAATATAAAATAATCATCAAAAATTGAAATTTTGTCTCAAGCATTTAGACATGTGATTAAATTTTATTTGGTTGATAGATCCTAGGGGTATAAATGCAGTARAAATATAAATATCTATTAAAAAATACATATCTATTTCAATGTAAGTAGTTATTTGTATGTGTGTATAGTTAGGACCTAAAAAACTAAACAGAAAAAATGCAAATGCACTACTGAAATTAGTTTTTAAGCCTGGTTTCTGTTGACTTGTGGTAGGAGAATAAAATTTGGCTGCAAACTACCAACATTCTGTGATATTTTGCAGACAGGATGAAATGGCAAATACCAGGTCCTCAGAGGAGAAAAGCAGTTACTACTCATGTTAGAAATTTTTCCAAGATTATTATTATACATCACATATTTTAGCCTAATTACTTTCAACACCATTGATGTTTCTTTAACTCTCTGTTAACAAGAATGTCCCTACCAGTGCAATTGCTTAGGTCCCATTTAAATAAATTTCTGCCTTTACAGACTGCCTCTGCACAGGGAAAACTTCTCCAATGTAAAAATGCAAATGCATTACTCTTGGTAACTTCAATTTTTTTTTTCTATTCCTTTTTAAATGGTGCTGCGATCAAATCTGAAGTCTGAAAGATCTGTGAGAGCTTTGCTTGCTCCTCAAATACACTTTTTAAGGTATTTAAACGTCTTGAAGTAAAGCTGTGTTCATTTAAATTTCTGTGGCTAAACATAATGCAGAAAATGGAAGCCCAATTTGAGCTAGGCAAGCTATATACAATAAGCAGGTGAGACCTAGAAGTTGAATTTTCTTACCTGTGTTATCAGTTCTCATAATTACTTAATGCTATTGCTGCATTATTTTATATACAAACTTTAAGAATACCTGCCCTTGTTTTTAGGGACATGGTAGTCTGAAATCACATGGGAAAAAACAGTAGTAACCACTCGCTGAATTCAAGCTGTTGTAAAAACTGCTGCTAGTTACTAATAGTGGGTTTGGGGAGGTTAATACTGAGACTGCTAGGTGTCGGAAGATTTCCTGCAAAAAAGAATTACTTTTCTCTGAATTAAAGACCATCTAAAGTAGGTTTGGGGAGGTTAATACTGAGACTACTAGGTGTCAGAAGGTTTCCTGCAAAAAAGAATTACTTTTCTCTGAATTAAAGACCATCTAAAGCATATTTAGAGGTCAGTTTCCATAGTAGAGGAATTAARAGCACTGTATATCACCCTTCAAGAGTATTAAAATTTCAATTTTTTTTTTGGTGGAAAATGTAACGAGAATTCCGCAAACGACAATTTTTATTTTTCCCCCGTAGCTTTGATTCACCCCTTAAACTTAATCAACATCGCCGACTGCTCTAATTCAAGATAATCTCTCGGGACTTGCTTAATTTGGGCCAAAAGCTGACAAACTCCTTAGCAGGCTTTCCTATGCGGTACCGAGGAAAATAACTCGGTTAAATTTCAGGAGGCGCAGATTTCGATGTCCGCGCTGCAGAGCTGCCGGAGGAGGGGTCTCCGCGGCGGGGGGAGCGCGGCGGTTGCGTTCCCCTCCGGTCGCCAGGTGAAAAGCGTTGGCCGGTGTCGGAATAGCGGTTCCCGGTGAAGAATTGGCGGTCCTGGGAGCAGACGGTGCTGCCACAGCCCTGGGCTCSGGGGAAGGGAGGAACGGGTTAAAGAATTCATAAAAAATGAAGGATCCTAATATTAAAGTGGGGGAAAATGTGGGTGAATGACATATTTTTTACACACCTCAACTGTCAACATTTCTAATCAAATCATCTAGCCTTCTTGCTTCTTAAATGATACAAGCAATATTTCCTGTAATAAACACCCCTAAGTCTAATGAGAGGCCCTAAGGCAACTTCAAATGTATGAATTCATTATAATTGAACAACATAATCTGCAGGGCAAAGATGCCTGCTACCCAGTCTTTTAACTTCGCACGGCTTGGGTGTTCTATGAAAAATGTTATACATTTTGTTTACAATGTATTGCTGCTATTTGAAGTATTGTATGTTCCTGTAGTACATAAGATGGGGACGCATAATGGAGGAAAAATCAAGGAGGCAATCTTTCATTTTGTTCTTGTATGAAAAATTCAAAAGACTGAAAACTCACCCAGAGAAATTTTGCAAGCATATTATTTTCCGATGTTTCGATCAATTTGTCTGTCAACCATGCTGAGAGGTGGAAGGGGCCAGCAAAAGCAATTTAGCTTGTGAGGTCCAAAATAGAAATGTTTTAGGAAACCTTGTCACATGTTATTTTTTTATATTAGAACTGCTGTGTTTTTTATTTGCTAGTCATATTATGAAGAGAAATTGGTATCAATCATCTAAATCACCTATGAATATCTGATATAACTATTACTTTTGTGCATATAAATAAGGGAAAAAAAAATTTAAATGAAGCTTTTAAAGCACAGCAAAACCTTTGGGTAGACAACAGGCTCCCTACTCAGGTTTTCCCATTTAAAAAATATCCTGTGCATTTTAATTGATTGTACCCAAGTGACATCATACTGAATCGTCTTGCATATGAACATATTGACCTCTCTCTGCCTTTAATTAAGCTATGATTGCTTTATGATAAGTTTGCCGTGGATTGATAGGTGTGCCAGACGATCTTTAAACTCCACGCGCTCTGCGTGTGTACGTGGCTGTGTAAGGTAGCATATGTGCAGGAGGGAGATTAATTCTCTCATTTGGGGGCTTCCTATTTGTTTGTATGATAAATACAGCTCCTGTCACAAGTGAACTGTTGTTGATGCGGCTGCAAACTGCAAGTTCAGTAGCAAACAGCCAATTTTGCTCAGTCTCCTGTCCGCTGCGCTTCACTGACACCGAAATGCGGCCGTTTCACAGAATGATGTGGAGAAAGTTCGTATAGAACAGTTGGTGAAAGTTTAATTTTGGTGAACCAGAATGATGTACAAAATCTGTAAGAATTCCGCATTAAACAGTTTATCATCAGCCCACTGCGTAGTTGAAAAGTGGCAGCACTGTTACCTGTATTAAGTGGCTTGTGATTTTTATATGTGTGTGTGTGTGCCTGAGTGTATTTATAGGAACACACACATGCGCAGAAATACACGTCGAAAGGATTTGCCAATGTTGTTGACGGTGCAAACATGAACAGGCTTTTTGAAATGGAGGATTTGAAAAAAAAAAGAGCGAAGAACAACAGCAGTAGTGTTGCAGCCCAAAAGGGGGACTTCTGTCTGCCTGCCTTTTACCCCTTTCCTGCCCTGGTGTCCATCTGCCGTGACCCACAGGACTGGGGGACAGCTAGGGAAGGAGGTTTCCACAGGCCCACCGAAGGCGTGCGGTCGGTCGGCTGAAAGCGGGACGTCAGTGAGCTCTACACCAAAGCAAGTCAAAGGCTGAGTGCTTTGGATGCCCTTATTTCAGAAGTGATTCCTTCAGGCAAATGCAGAAGGAAATCGTGTCGTTTGCTGTTGGGGGTGTTGGGTTGGGTTGGCCATGAGGGGAGGAAGAGGTGGAGAAAATGACAAAAATACRGGTCATGGGAGAACTGTATTGAGTAAGTGAGATGAAGGATCTTATGAGTTTTGGAAGAAGCAATGGAGATGTATTTAGGGTGAYAGGGTGGTTAGAGTGGGGTGAAGGAATGTGGTTTTGTCAATATTGTTTGAGCTGTGTGAACAAGTGAAATATAAAATAAAACTTTAGCAGTGTAAGTAGGAGGGCAAGTGAAACTTTTCCAGTACTGGAAGTGTGATGGACTCCTGTTCATCCACACTCAGCGGTGTCAAGGGTGACATATTATTAGGGAAAAATATTTTTAGAGGAAAGCTGCAGAACTGCTTCTAATTGGAGGAAACAACAGGAGGTCAGGATGCAACATGATGGAACATGATATATAGTAATTATAACTTTGTGAGATACCTTTACAAAAGTAATAACCAAAATTGTGATGTAGAAGAGCATATAGAGTGGGCAAGCAGACAGGGAACAGAAACCTAAAGAATGGGAAAGAAAAAAAATGGGGAATAGGAAAAACAAAAAGTGGAAATAACTAATGGTGTGACCAGTATGGCAGAGGCAGCTGCAACCTGTGGTTGCAGGACACAGTGGATGGCCCTTGAGGGCCACATCTCTAAAGACAGTGAGGAAACATGAAGTTTACTGTATTTCTGAATTAGTATTTTCTTACTGCTGTTTAAATAAAGGAACTCTATAGCATAGATGTCTTCTGGAGTTTTATCAGATATTTGGGGAAATGTTACTTTCCTTAGTTTTCTAGCACTTACTATGAGAAACAAGCAATGAGTCAGGATTGTCTCTGAACCAGTTGAGTCAGCAGTGTCCCTTACAGAGGACAAACTCATTGTCCCATTCTTAATGGGAGATATAGTGAGAAATCGTCTGCTTTGTTCCTGTTCTGACTGACGAGAACAGCACTGCTGCTGTCAGGCCTCTGGTGCTCGTGGCTGTTAGTGGGACAGTACATSTACTGGTTAATGGCTTAGCTTTTTCAGTTGTTTGGTATCTCAGATCATCTCGTCGGCTCCTGGTTGTTTATAGCCCTTAATTTCTCAAGCTTTGTTGCCTGCTGATATTTATATCCTTTGTCATTTTTTGCTACCTCTGAAGGAAATCCTTAATGTCGATGGCTCTCATGACTGCATGGTAAAGATTGCTGAGAAATCACCCAGTTATTGCTCTTACCTTCTGATCAGAGGCGTGTACCGTGAGGGATGAAGACAGCCCATCTCCTCCTTTGTGGGCTTCTTTAGCCTGGACTTTGATTCTCCCAAGAGTAAAGATTTCTGCTGTTCCCTTTGAGAGGGACTGCTGTGGCTTCGCAGATCTGCGTCGCTCCGCCGCCGCTCACCACAGACGTGCCTCTTGGAACTTCATGCTTTCATTCCTAACTCCATTATATGTGCTTACCTAAATAATGCTCCTCRATAATTGGAGACTATGAGTTTTGAAAGATAGAAACTGTTTAATTACCACTTTTACCTACTGTTTGTTAACATTGCATGCTGCATGTAGTGTCGTGTGAAGCTGGTGTGTTTAATCTTCTCTTAAATCAGGTCTCACAGCTTTGATAATCATTGTTCTGTAAATTCTAGAAATTGGAATTTTCTGGAAAAGTCAGAAATAAATGGATCACTCCAGTCCGAAGTCCCATGCAAGTGGTGGAAAGAGATGTACTGTATTAACCAAGTGTGATGGTCTTTGGGTTTGGAAAGATTAAATTCAAGATGATTTGTTAGGGAGGTCTGTGTAGTTATTTGTAGTTTGTGTCATGGGTAGGGATTTATTGCTCTTCTGATAAATTTATATTCTTCAAAATAGATAGGCTGTATTTTCCCTATTCCCAACACACAGATGTGAGTGTTGCAATGGGGAACAGACATTTTAGTACTTTTAATATTCTTTGTACTGTGCTTTAGAACAGTTTTGCTTTTTTAAACATTCCTCTAACAAATCAATACATTTTTCTGTAGACCTTCAGTTTTGTAGAACTTGCTTTTGCTTTCCTTTGATATTTTTTTTTGTACATTTACACTTCTGGTATTAGAAATCTCAATATTCTAGAGTTTCAGAAATGGCAAATGGTCTCTAAATTTTCTGATAATTTAAGCATCATCTGAAATAGCTTCAGGGTTTTCCTRCCTGTAKGTTAATGCTACTGATGTGTCCAGARAAAGTCCTTCACCAGTCTAGTTTTGTAGTATGGTGAAACTGTTCTTTTGTAATCTTTGCCTGYGAAGGAAAATCACTATAGTAAAACCTCGGATGGGATAAGGCCTTTGTGGAAAAACTTTTGCTTTTGAAAAAACCTGTAATCTGAAAAATTAAATGGCTTTACCACATTTTTAGTGTTTGTTTTGTAGCACTTAAATACTTAAGTATCACTTATTTAGRTGAATATTCAGTCAGTGAATGTAGTATCTCTACATACACCTCATAGAGCTACACTATAGTTACATAAATACTTTCAGAACTACATAGTTAATAAAAAAAAATATTCTGTTTCATTACCATTGGCCTCTAAGAATGTGAGAGAATGGATRTCTGGATGGGAACATAAAGCTAGAAGTTGTAGTTATCTAGAACTGAAGGCAGGGATTGATGGTCACCTTTATGCTTGTTGGCTTAGGGTAAAACRCAGATGTGCACGAGGCTGATTTCAAAAGTGGTACGGTAAGTCGTTTGAGTAGCTCTTAAATTTCTAAATCATTAGGTTCAGGATGGAACTCCGAAGGACTGTATGATTTATCCTTAGCACAATTTTTTGCTAAGCTTTATATAAAGGAGAGGAACGAGGCTCATGCAACCTTCTCCACTGTTAGAAGTAAGGTACTGTTATTCTACAGGATTGTACGGTGGAGTCGTTGCTGAAAACAATTTTCAATGCAACTTCAGTGGCCATTTGTAATAATACCAATTCTAACTTTACATTTTTTTCAGGAAATTGTCAAAAATATAGCTCCTGTTATTTCTTCTATACCTTGAATTTCAGTTTGATTCCTGCTGTAGTGTAAGCTCTTTGACTTTTGTCAAGGCCCTCATTTCCTTTCTCAGGGCGTTTCATGAATATTAAGTACTAAAATATTGAATGCTTCAAGATTTGTATTTGGGGAAAATACAAATGTGCTTTTCTGTCTCCACCGCCTGGCAGGAAGGATGAATTTTTCTGCCCGGCATTGTAAGAGGAGCGCTCGRTGGAGCTCAAATTTCCGTTCTCTGTGCATGATTTTTTTTTTTTTAGATTTTGTTTTGTTTTTACAAAATATTGGTTTATTGAGAGATGTGTTACCCTCAATTGACATATTGACATTTCCAGGAACTGTGGTTATTGTTTTGAGAAATACAATCCTACACTGACAGATTCCTATCATTATTTGGAACCGTTGCTGAGGGTTAGTGAGACAAGTCTCATAAATAATGAAAGTGAATCATATTGGGGAGAACAGCAGCGAGAAACGGTGGAGTGTGCAGTGCTGACACCAGATAATTTTTGCTCAGCCATGACATCATGCAGTGTTAATGTCACGCGTTGTGGTGGGGACATCGACTTACAGTACTGAAACCCCATTACATGGTGGCAATTAACTTGTGTCACTAACTACCCATCGGAGTAATTAGCAGCGCAGGGGATAACTAGGCTAAGGCTGTTTGCCTCCCTGCCTACCACCCAGCCTCCCTCGGTGTTTTGCTGGAGCAGCAGGCACAAATGTACTGGCCCTGCGAGAAATACACGTGGACACGGAATATTTTTTACGTGCCTTCTAGTAACCKAAATTTTTTTTTTCTCTGTAGTTTTGCAGACTTTATTATTTGACAGCTGTGGAAGAAGTTTCACACTGGACTGCATCTGATTTGCAGTTTTACAGTGAGTAGTAATTGGCAGCGAAGGTAAAAAYGAGAAACAAGCCTGGTTCTGGAGGACTTACACAAGGCAAAGGCTGATCAGCCTAACCGTGGCTTGACCTGGTTTTGGGATGCGTTTCTCAAGTTAGCAAAGAGCTCTAATTAACCTCCTGTTAAAATAAATTAAATCATTTCATTCACTCCGAGCTAACAAATTTCTCCCTGCTGTTATTTCTGGAAGTAGGTAAGTTTAACATCAAATGCCCTTTGCATGCCAGAAATGTGTTTCCATTATTATTTAACCTTATTCCTACAATGATGATGCCCCTGTATGTGCTGTGAAAATGCCAGACTTGAAGAGAGGCTAACATACATTGCCATAATTATTTTAACGAGAGAGAATGGAGAAGACACTTCTCTGCCATCTGTCAACAGAAAGCAGTCGTATTACATGCTAGACTTTATTCACTTATAAATTGTTCTTCAGTACTGAATACTGAATTCTCTATTACTTYTTCTAGGTCAACAGCATTTATAATCTTCCCTGGTTCTCTGTGAAGTCTACAAATTATTACTCCAAAGACGCTCATTAATTTTGTAGTCTCGCATATCTAAAATTGAAGCTTCCAGTGTTTTATTTGCTGCTTCGTGCATTCGCCTTCCTCTGCAACGTTGTATGCACAGAGGGGACAAATGGGTTGCAGAAGCACATGTACCACTTTTTAACATGAAAATCCCATAATCAATAAATGCTCTAGAAAATGTTGAGGGTACTTTGATTTTATTTAATTTATTTCTCGCGGGGCTTTTATATTTAAAAAAGAAAAACCTGTATAATACAGTTTGCCAGCAGGTGGTTGGAAAACCTGAGGGAAAGGAGGATTGGCAGTTTTTATATTTTTCCATACAATTATTCTCGTGACTGTTTTTACTATTACTTTAGTGGCAAGGAATTTGTTTCATACAAAATTACTAAAAGTCAGCAGTTTTATCCACCCACGTAATAGCAGCCTTGACGATGCTGTGATCTTGCCAATGTAAGATCCCATCATCTCACACTTGATTTTTTTAAATAGCCAGAATTAAGACTATATGGTAATGTCATATGGCTGTGGCTATGCTTTATGATGGCCTTTATTTACATTATCCTTCAACATTTGCYTCGCAGTAATTTACTCCTTTTAGTGCATAGAAGTGGCCCGGGCCTGGGCTTGAACTGTGCTTGAGCTCTGCTCCAAGTGTGTCGGGTTTTCTGTGTTTCAGAATCCCCTTCTTCACTTTAGCTATATGGTCACAGCTATAGGTAAATTGATAAAAACTATCACAAAAAGGCCARAAGTTCCAAATAACATTAAGCGGTACAATCATCCTCACGTGTATCTTATTTCTTTCTTAAAGAAGCTGCTGCAAGTCCCTATAACATCTTTCTGCATGTTCTTATTTACGAATAACTGCTAGGAAGGTGTTGCTTCTCCTCAGCGCTCTTAGATTAGTTTTTCCTCGTTAGCAGGGTTGCAGCAAGAGCTGAGCCCTGGTTTGGCACAGAGGGCTGTTGCTGCCCAGGGGAGGAGGAGGAGAAAACGTCTCTATTCGGGATCCTTCCCCCCCAGAAGGCACCCTGCCTCGGCCCAGCCCTGACCCGCTCCTCGGCCCGCGGCACCCCTCACACCAGAGCATCGCGTGGCAGAGCTCTTACACAGAAAAACATCGCGATCTTAAATATTTTTGAAAGCTGTTTCATATAACTTTTTTCCCCGTGCTCCTGCTGTTCCTGTTTGGAATGAGACTGTGATGCTTGAAGTGAACTTGATTTGCATTTGGAGACTTTGTGATATTGATAAATCTCAAGATACTCACCCAGCCGAAGRACGGCTGATACTTATCTGAAGCTTAAAGTTACTGTGTACAGAATAAAAAAAAAATAYAAAACAACCCAGCGAAACTAAAGCTTTACTGCTTTGCTTTTTTGGTAAGTCTACAAAAAGATTTGAAAAGTCAAACTGGCTAGTCATGAGCTGGAATGTGATAGAAAAGGATTAAAACTTTGTAAAACATATATGGAAAAATACTCAGTTTTCAAACTGTTTGGTTTTAAATTTACCTTATTTAACCACAGTTTAAAACAAAACTAAAATATAATTTTATTGTAATATAAATCCAAATTAGCATAAGCTTCTTTCAGCAATCCTATTGTGTTTTCAGATGGATGCTGCAGTTTGAAAAGCAGGGAATAGTGACGCTGGTTATTTTTTTTTTTTTTAGCGCTCTGATTTTGAAACGTGAATCTTTTTCTTACTTTCCCTGCTCAGCCACTACAAATCAGAGTCTTCATAGACTGTGTGATATTAATCTCCATGGGGTGGACACCTCTATGCAGGTGCTATAGCTCTCCCCCTCCTCCAGTTAATTCGGGTTTTAATCTCACTTCCTTTGATTTATTTACTTATGTCATGTGTAATGTGTCTGGCTTCTTGCCCTCGCTCTGCTTTCCCTCCTGTATACACTGGATGCGTTCTTCCTGTTTCATTGTTGTCTTCACCTCTCGCTTTTGTTCCTTGGGACACACTTGTTTGATATTGTGTTCTCTGGTGATGAATTTCCTGCAGTTTGCTTACTCTTGTTTAACTTTCTGTCGTATTATTACACAAATTGCTTTTGGTGTTTGCTTCAGTTGAAACGTATGAATCAAAATAACGGTGCTTGTGATACAGGAAAATATGGGCGCCGGCGTGGTGGTTCTTTATTTTGTTAAATTCCCCTAATCCCATCATCTTCCTACTGCAGCCTCCTCGGCGTTTGTACATGGTCCGCCTCCCCTCCCGCAAARGTTGGGACCTTTATTCACTCTGAGAATAGATGATTTTGATGGAGGAAAGGGAAGAAGGAGGCTTAAGACAAACTTCATGGACCTTGTCRCTAAATGGCAAAATTTATAGCGTTTTTGGCAGAGTTGAGATGTTTATGCAGGTAACGCGTACAGCTACGTTAGATGCAAAGTAACCCCGGTGCTATAGGGAACGAAACACCTGCGATGCTGCTGAGGGTTGGAAAGGCATTCGGGTGSCGTAACGTAGGCTGTAACATCATCGTCTGTCACGGAGCTGGTCTTGTCCTGTCCTGAAGCGTGTGGCAGTGCCAGCAGTCCGGAGGGACACCGGCTCGGGGGAGCACGCGTCTGGTCAGACTCTATGCTCCTCAAAAGGTTCGGTGACCCCTTACATCAAAGCTTGGTAAAGGTAATTTCAAAACTGTGCTGTTTAACATGACTTAGCCTAGGTTGAAGAACTTGGTGTGTCTTATACACAGAATAACAAGCAAAACCACAGCTGCTGTAGGTGAATGCRCTTAAATATTAACTTTGAAGCCGGAATACAATAATGTGAATTCTCCAGCTGCAAAGCAAAAGCCACGAAAGACAAAGTACATACGGTTTTGTAAGCAGGGTACCATGTCTCTTTGGTTTCTTTTGATGTGACGTGGACCTGTGATCTTCATCTAAGCAAAGGTGGCTTGGGGTTTGAATCTACAAAGCTGAAAAACACTTGTAGAGTTTACCCAAGTACATGCAGACAAAATCTGAAATTTCCTTAGAAAAGGTAAAAAGCCTCTCGGCTGTGTAGAGATGGCTTGTTACAAAAGCTGATGCAGTGCTTGCTGCTTTTTTGATTCATGTTACGACATGGGGTGAGGGTTGGCAATGCTGGTTTTAGCTTCTACAGCATGAGTTAAACTGTAGGTTATAAGAAGTGCGGGTGTTCTGGCAGTAGTTCAGCGTCTGCTCTGACAAGGAGAGAAAATGCAGTAGCTGTGGACACCAGCAGCTTTCAGTAACTTCCCAGTCGCCGAGTGAAATACTAGTTTTGCAACAAAAATACTGAAATACTTCATTTTCAGATGGAGCTCACTGGTAGAGGAGGCCTCTCAGTAACTGTTAGTAACCTCTGTCTGAATTATGCTTTGAATAATTTAGATGAGCTTAGCTGTCTTAAAAAGAAACAGTGAGAGAGCAGCGTATCTCCGCAGAACTTAACTGAAGTTTCTAAACGTGCGTGTCTTCCCAGCACGGCGCTGGGCTGGCCAGGCAGCGCTGAATGCAGTGCTACTGGTTACTTCATGTGTAACTTAAGCTAAGTATTGTTTGGTTTTATCTGTATTGCTGTTTGGTTCAGTTTTTCTATAGGAGACTGCCAGCACTTARAAAATAAACAGGCCAAAATACCAAAATACAGGGCTGAAATGGGCAGGCTCTCCCTGAATTGCAGGTTATTGTTACACCACTCAACCTTTCCGGGGTGTAGATTAAAATAGTGACGTTCTGAGGCTTTCCGCCAAGGAGGACTTCATTTCTCTTTGTGACCCCCCGCCCCGGCGCTGCGATGGCAGGGGGGTCGCTGGGAGCTGCGCCTGGGGGGAGYGCTCCAGCCCCACGGCAGGTCGCGGGGGTTGAGCATCATCAGCCTGCTCTGGGGGTTTGGAGGCCTGGGAAAGAAATGGTAATTTGGGGGATGTCRGTTAAACGCGGGCAGGTTAACTGGTTACTTTATTATATATTTTTTAAATTTGAATCTAGGAAAATATTTCAGATCACGTTTCCGTGATGTCAGTGTGCTGCCCTGATTCGCTGGTTTGGTGAAGCCATGTGATTTTTACGGTTTTTTTAACCCGGCCGAACACCTCTGCTGCGCTGGCCTTAGTTAAATTTCTCAGTGCTTCCTTGCAGAGGAAATAAGATCTCTGTTTATCATCTAGTCAAATGCCTATCTCATTATTCAAGCTACAAGTCTGAGGTCAAAGATAATATCATCTTTTCACCAATACGGATGATCCAATACGAATACCRGTTTTCTAAAGTCAAAGCAAAGTTTGTTTTTTGTAGGGCAAAAAAGGGAGAGGATAGCAAACTTGAGGTTAATTAGATTATTTAAAGTTAACATCGAGGCTCTTGGCKAGAGCAGAGGTAGGGCCCAAGTTCATTTCAGTTAGGGGTTAAGGGAGATGGAAATCTCGCCGCGTCTGTCTCCCCGCTGCTGCCAGCCTGTCTGTCTTTGGGACCTTCCTCACTTCAGGGGGGACGGATCCAGAGTAACACACGCAATAGTTTTTCTTTGTACTGTGTAGTTTAATATTTCAACTAATACAGGTGGGTGCTCTGATCATTTTTTCAGTAGTATTTGGTCCCTTTTCCTGCTCCACGGTCCACTCGCGTAAAGTTTGGTATTGAAGCAATGTTATTTCCCAGATTCACTGAATGGGTTTTAAAGTGTAACACCCAACTTAAAATTATTGCATCTTTTCCTTCAACACCTTGTCAAATAAAACGTCTCATTACCATGCAAATAGAAATCATTCCTGTTGCCAGGCAGGCAAAATGTTACCCGACAGATTACAACTTCTTGAACCACAGCGTAATGCCAAACACGACATTCGGAACAAATATAACTTCTTTCAGCCAAGCGGCGGTGGGTTGATGGTGTGTGGGTGAGGAGGAAATGTCAGGCTGAGTCCTGAAGTTTTAACAACTTAATTCACGTTGCAGCACAGTAGTAAGTACATCCAATAGTATAAATAAGATGCAGTTGTTAACTGTTCATGTGTCATAATGTTTGATTAAGGATGTAGAGATAGGAATGAAACTTTATCTTGTTGAAGACGCAAACTTTATCTTGCACCAGGGACACTTACTCGAGCGAGCAGGCTTGACACGAGTGACTGTTGAGCTAGGTGTTGTATATGGGATTTTCATGTACTAAAAACATGTATTTTGAGGGTTCTGCATGAGTATTTGTTTAAAATTGGGGCCTTAGGATCATCAGCCCATATTCCTGTTTAGAGATCAGTTACAGTTAAGAAAAACATTTGTGCGCATTTCACGAAACCAGTCACTTAGTGCAAGTGACCTGAACCATATGCTCTCTCCTAAGTTGGTTTGTAAAGTCAAATACTTTCTGTAATACCTAATTCAGAGTAATTCATTGGCAATGAGCGGCAATGSATAGTAGTTTGTTTCGGGAGTATAGCCATTCCTTTGGAGAAAAGTTTGAATGATTTCCAAAACTTCAACCGCCTTCTTTATTGCTGTTTATTCTTTTTAGGAAAAACAATTTTGCATGCAAACAATTAGCAGTTCTTCTACTGGTGTCTAGTCTTTAATGTAAATATTTTAGCTGTCTGTCTGTGCTGTTCAAAACACTAGACATGGGTAATTCATCCAAAATAAATACGCAATTTTGAAGCTGATTTTTCAAGCAGATGACTGTGAGGAGGTACTGGAAACAAGCCAGTGGCTTCTCATCTTGTAGTTCCCAGAATTAATTTCCGCAGAAGTGCGAAAGGCTACAATGCAAAATTAATTCAATCCATGCTAAATGTTTGCATTTGCCAGTCGTGTTCCATTCTTTCTAGAAACGTTCGTCCTGTATTTTCTGCAATTGTTTCCATGTCTTTCCTATAGCAGAAGAACAAAACTGAAAAGTCCTACATCTTRGAAAATGCTGGTTTCCAAGGCTTGATGCCGTTTGTCCTTTCTTTGGAAGAGGGAAACTTTCTTTTCAGACAACTTGTCCAARAAGCATTTTTGCTTTGTATGGTGAGTTTTCTTAGAAACCAACCGTTCCTTTCCAAAGCATCTCCCCTATGTTCCGTTCRAACTCATTCCTGAGGGAGATGGTTTTATCTAATTACAGGACACCTCCTGGTTGCTTTTTAAAAAGGGGTGATGGGATTTCAGGTATTTCAGATCCGATGCACRAGGTCAATTTTATATAAATCAAAGACAATACCTGATTAAATGAACAAAAATATGCCATAAAGGAGGAATTTAGATACTCTGTRAGAAACTAAAAAATTACTCTAAATCTTTTGTCCCACTCTGCTGAATCAAGATATTTGTTTTAAGTGATTCCTGTTTCTGTAAAATCAAATGTTATTTTAAATGATTTTCAGAGTATCTTCAACTGCTGGCATAGGTTTGAGATGTATAATACAAYTTCATTCCTGGTAAGACTTCTCTGCTAAGCTGCATTAAAATAGCAGATTTTATTGGGAAAGAATTGACTAAATGGATGGGATTTCTTCAGCTGTAAATATATGACAAAAGAGAGCTTTTTGTATTTTTTGAGAATCCTCTTTGTAACAAAGTCACAGTTTGAAGTTCTGGATTTGATAACTGTAGATATTAATATGGGTTAGAAAGTCAGAAATCGCCGTGAGAGCCTTGTCCTCTTGAATCCCCAGTGCCAGAATATTTTTCTGGGAAGCAAAATTGCCTTTTTCATGAAAGAGTCAGAGTGTCACCAACTATGGATGAGTGCTATCAGTTGTCTCGTGAGACTATTTCATGGAATTTTTATTCTTGCCTCCAAACTGTGGCACAGTTCCCTCTTCACCTCTCAAACTGAATGAAATAAGAAGCTTTCTCTCTTAACATTTCAAAATCCTCCAATACTTCCAGTCCCTCTTTGTCAGACACACTTGGGTATTTTTTTTCCTTTTTATTGACTAAAAATCACTAGAGGCATTATTGTCCACTATGAGGCTTGCTGACTTAAGTATTCAACATGGATTTCTGCTGTCCTTGGCTGAGGAACCACCAAGGAACAATTGGAATTGTTGAATTGAACCAATTCCGCCAAGGAACCTTCTACCCCCCAGAATGCACAACCATAGCACAGACCTCAGCAGKTTTCCATAGTACTCACTTGATACCAAATGGCTGATGGTTGGATTTTTTTCATGGATTCTGAGACCTACAATTTTCTGTAAAGTATCTGATTGATAGTTTAACTCCATCTGTATGTCCAAAGTCTGTATTTACTTTCAGTTAATTCCACGGTTGTGTGATTAACGGTAATTTCACTCGCACACTCTGGGCGCATGGTCTGCAATTTGCTGTTGWGTTTCTTCTTACTTCTGCCGCATGAGACATCAGCATAGCATGAGATTCGGCAGAGATTTATCTCCTCTAATGAATGAGACGTTTTCAGATAAATAACTGAAATACAAAAGTATCTGATACCAAACAAAACATTTATTTTCGAAGTCAAATGGCCAGATTCTTGAAGATGCAGCTGAGTCCCTGTGGCATTGCGCTGTCGAGTCTTCTCTGAGCGAGGCATGGAATTAAAGCTTGACTTTCCCAAGAGAACAAAACTCTCTTGCCCTTGGATCTTTAAGCCACATCTGTTGAGCACTAATAACCCTAAAGTCTCTGTGGCCAGAACTGTTTTAGTGGCAGAGATTATTTGAATCTGTGGACAAGATTTATTTAATATAAAATCCAGCCATATTAATGCCTTCCTGTAATTAGACTTTGATGTTTATTTTGGTTAAAATGGGTGCTGTAGTAGCAATGAGAAGATGCAGAAGGCTCCGAAACCCCTCCACAGGCAGAAACTCCCCTTCAGATGGTGAGAAAATATTTCTTTCCAGAAGCGTGTGCTTAATTTTGACCTMCCGGGTGTAAGAACTGATGCAGTGGAGGTGAAAGGAGGGGATTTCCAAGTTCAGGGTTTATCAGAGAATGAGCTACGTGTATCTGTTTTTTAAAAGAAAGCCGTGCCGTGTGGTACGACTGCCCCAGCTGTGCTGGCTGGTGGCAGCGTCTGAAGGGGCAGTTCCAGTTGCTCAGAGGTATTGGCTGCTGGGGAAAATCATRGTTACTAATATTGCAAGAAATGCTGTTTTCCTTGCAAGCAGCTTGGTGTAAATTCTGCTCTATGTCCCCCTAATCACTTGGGCTGATCAGAAATAATAGAAATGTCAGGTTAGCATTATTGGACACCAAAAAAAAAATAATATCAAGCTTCCCATGTTCCTCAGATGGATAAACATTGGAAGGTAATGTGACATTGGAATCYGATGGCAACAAAGAAAGTGTAAACAATTTTTTTTTCCGATATTTGTTAGTGGGAGGAATGCGGAGTGTTCAGCTCCAGCAGGAAATTCAGCTTTCAAGAATGGGAAATAGGGTTTTCTTTCCAATTTTGTGACGGCCGAGTACAGATGCAGAACTGGAAAGCTCCATATCCTGTGCTGCTGTAACCCCAAATCACAAATAGAGCGGAATATCTGACTTAAAAAGCAATGAACCAAATATGTTGAAGTTGTCTGTATGTGCAGTTGTGTATAGGCAGCTGAGTCTGAAGTAAGTTTTTATAATTATGCACCTCTAAAAAATAAAATCTAAGTGTAAACCCTGGCATACTCTTAACTATAATAGTGTGAAAAACACTGTTCTGAAGAGACAAAAATGTGTGTTGGTGCATTTTGGACTATTCCCATATGACCTGCACAGGCAACATGAGAAGTGGCAGCATAACTGTAAACAGAGAGGCCAAGGACCCTGAGCCTCGGCTTCACAGGCTGCTCCAAACACCAGTGTTGTTATTCACAGAAAAAATTACTGTCAAAAAAAACCACTTTGTAAAGCTGTAATAAATCCAACAGACTGAGTGTCTCTTCCTTGGTGTGTTAGATGGAGGCTGTATATTAAATAAAATGTCCAGGATGCTTTGGTTTGCAGTATTTTGAGAAAGTCCCAGATCTAAATCCCACAGTTCCTTTGTGAACGTGTGTCTATATATGTATATTTTTTCACAGTATGAGGGACTTCTGCTTCCCACTGGCTGTCAGATAGCTCTGTCCATTTTGGGGCTTGGGGGGCCAGGAGGGGAGGTTTGCAGACTTAAACTGCATGGGCACCTTTCAGTGTTGGTAAAGCGATTGCTGCATTTTCCAGCAGCATTCATTTTATCAGTAGCATGCATATTCCAGTGTCAAGTAAGAAAACAGATTTCTTAAAGTTCAACATTTTCCTGTCTCTGCAGCAAAGGTACCAAAATGTGGGCTTTGAACCCCAGGRTGGTTAAATGGGTTCAGTGTCACTGAATTACATTGAACAATCCAATCCTAAAACCTTCAACTGCTGTAAGAGTTAGTAAAACAATGTTAAATTTTACTGTGGCTATCTGTTTTAAGGAGAAAATTGATCTCTCTTTAGGCTTTGTAAAACAGCTTAACTTGTAGGTCAGGTTTATCGTACGGATGCAGGTATATTAGTACAGCTTGCCCAAATGTAGAGACTCTGGTTGAAGTATTTGTATATCCTCAAATCAAGCTGTTCTTGGAGGGTGAAAATGGTGGTGGTGAGACAACCAGGATACAAGAAGGCCTGAACATTACAGAGCCTTGTATCTCTGCAAGGGGGATGTGTTCAAGAGGGGATCTCATTTCCTTGACAACCAGGGAGCTCTGCCATCAGCATTTCCAAGTGRTGTCTTCCCTACCCAGCAGCTGTGAAGGGGTGCAGAAAATTTATCAGGTGCAGCAAAGAATGAATGGAAAATATTTCAGAAATGTCTTAATTGTCCCCTATSCCTCAGGCTTAAGGTGGTCTCCCAAAAGCGGTCTGTATAGACTCTTTATGTTCTTATCATCCCCCTGAGGGATGGGTTGTAGTTATATACCATTGCTGTTCTCACGTGTGGCTTCATGAATGTATTTTTATGATTTTGTATAAAAGTATTTTGAATGTACAATAGTTGTGAAGAAATTCACAACATGTAAGCAACTTTTCCCAAAGTAARCTCATTTTAATGTGGGTTAAGGATTGCTATTTCCTGATTTCTGGGCATGAAATAAGCTTATATTCACATGGCAATTTTCAAGATTCATTACAGGAAATTATTTTAACTTCCTTTTGCCCTTATAAAAGAGGGAATAATATATGCTAAGATTATTCATAGGGCAATAATACAATTCTACCTGCCATTGAACGTGGGGATTTAAAGAAACAAACACTTCTTTAATTCCTACATTTTTTGGTAGGAGAGGTTTTGTGGTATTAAGGATATGGTTTTTTCTATTTAAACCTGCACGAGGCAAAAGGAGAGTTCCACCTTTAAATGTYAGAGCAGTGAACTGGCGTTGTTTTGATTATAGGATGTATGTAAGGGCTTGAAAAATAAGGAATACCATAATATTGTTCAGATTAACTACTAAATCTGGTATTTCCAGTAACTAAGATTAATCTCTTCTACCACACTGTATGTATAAAGCATACATATCATAGATAAAGCAAAGATAGACCTAGTGGTCTAGTCTTACTAAGCACACATAATATATCAAAGGTAGTGCGGTTGTTGAGCACAAATGCKTTATAAGGAAATTAGAAACTTCTAAGAGGTACAATGTAACCTTGAACTGAAGTAGGGAAATAGCAGTCGAGGAAATCTGACAAAAAATAGATCCTCCTTAGGAGTCAAAATAGTCACTTGGAAAACTGGGCGTCCCACCTGATGAAGGCTGATGGCTCTGGTTGTACCAGGAGCTGCCAAGATTTTATAAACATTATTCATTTTTAATATGTGTTCTGATCACCTCAAGTGAAATATCAAGGAATTTACTCACTGGCACTCTTAATTCTCCTCGTGTTAACAGTTTGTCATAAACTTGCTTTTCTTCATTTTAAAAAGTCATGAGACTTCAAGTCAAGGTAACAAGTGCCACTAAGATAGAGTGTTCCCATCAGCGGGGCAAAGCAGAGTCTAGAACATCCTAGTCTATGGACATCCGATGGCTAGGACATGAGGAGGCTTTAACTCCTCAGGCACCTGTTTGGGGACAAATGCAGCAAAACTGTTGCAATGAGCTGACGTTTTGTGACATGGGGAAAAGTGGGAAGAAGCTTTTAGATTTTTATTCTGATACGGTAGTATTGAGTCATGACACAAAGCTGTAAGATAGAATAAGCATGAGTGACTCTGTGGAAGTGATGAACCACAATCCCCAAGAAGAAACAGGAAAATCTGCAAAATGAAAGCAGGGCCCTTCAAGGAAACAGGGTTTAATAATCTCAGATAGGTAGCTGAGTTCTTACAGGAGGGAAATTCAAGACAAAACTGATCCATCACTAATCAAAGGGGAGGGAAGTTTCAGTGTAGGGAAAAGGAAGAAGCCATGAAACCTGCATGGCTACACTGAGCTGGACATTCAAAGACTTTAAACACAAGAAAGAAAAAGAGAACAAAGGCAGCTCACTTCAGAAGAAAGAGTACAAAAGGAGTAGTACCAGTGTACAGGGACAAAATAAAGAAGTAAGGCACAAAATAAGATGGAACTAGCAAGAGACATACAGAAATCGATTGGTAAGTGCATTAGTAATAAGAGGAAGACCAAGTAAAGTGTTTGGTCTGCTACTTGAGGGAAGCAGGGAGCTATTAGCAAATGAGACTGAAGTGTTCAATGACTTTTTGCATTTGTTTTCAATTAAAAAAAATCAGAAGTGAGCAGATGGTTAGCACAATTAATACCAGCAGAAAATGGATAAGATCTCAGCCTAGGAGATCTACTGTTAGAGTCCTGCCTGTTTTAAAAGGCCTGATGATTTTAATCTGAGGATACTTGAGGGACTGGCTAAAGCACTTGYAGTCACAGCAGCAGACACTTTTGAAAATTCACAGAGGCTGGGTGAGCTCTCGGATGAAACGGGGAGAAGCACATAGCCTCTACCATTAGTAGAGGGGCCTCGGGTGAAGGAGAAAATGGATCTGGGAAGTGATAGGACTTGGTTTTCCTTTGTTTTATTCTAAATTTTTTGTCGCAAGCACTTGGATGGTAACAAGGAAGGGTGMAGCAACCATCATGGATCTGGCAAATTACGGTTTTGTGAGAAAAGGAAGATGTTTTGATTTTTAGTAAGACTTTGGACAGCCTCACACGGCATTCTTGCTGCCCTCTAGAGAAATGGCTTGAGCTAGCACAGTTCCTAAATTTGCGGGTGGCATCAAGGTGGGAGGGAATAGAGGTGTAATACAAGATAGAGTCAGTGTTTAAAATAATTCTCRCACATTGACAAAACAGTCTTAAATAAAGGTGATGCAGCTGAAAATTGTCAAATATTCAGCAAAGGTCTTTATCAAGACTAATCAACTGCCAAATACAAGGCAGACAACTACAGGGAGCCTTTCAGCAGGAAGGGACGTGCAGATGGTCAATGCRAGTTGACGTGTGGGCCTGTGAAAAGCCAAATGTGTGAGTGGGTGAAGTCCTGCTGTTCCGAGAGGAAGGTGCACTGTCCTGAGACACGGACAGAGAAATACGCTCAACTGAGTCCAGCTGAAATGACATCGGTAGTGGCTTCTGTGAAAGCCACGGTTGGGGTCTAGAAAATGTTATGTATGAAGGGGGGGAAAAAAAAAAAATCATCTGAGATGCCTGTGTGGAAGAGGACAGAAAGATTTAAATTGCAGCAGGAGAGTTCCCAGCCGGGAATCGCAAAACCTCTGCTGACTTCTGGAGTGAACTGTCCAAAAAGGTTGGAAAGCCTCTTCAAGGTAGGGTTGTGGGGAAAAGCTGAACGAGTCTGTTGGGAAAGACGCACGTGCATTTGATTCTGCACTGGGGCCGACTGCTGTGGTAGAAGGCTTTCCAGAGTACTTTTTTTCTGGAGCCTTATTTTTCTGTAATTCTGTGGTTTCTGTAATTCTGTGGTTTCTGTGTTTACTCAATTGGTTGGATTAGCGCCTTCTACAGGTCAGTTAGACTTGCTTTGATTTGTTTTTTATCATTCAGATAACATTTGAACTGAAAATTCAACTTTATGACTAGGCCAAAATTGTGTTTTGCATTTAATTTGCTATCTGTTAAGCTTGGTGCAAGGAAGCTTAAAGTTTTAAGAAGTATTGAGAAAAAAAAAAAAAAAAAAAAAAAAAAAAACAAACAAACAAGGAGACAAGGTAAGAGAATTTGTGTTATTAGATTATAGTGCTAGTGATTACTTAACACATGCAAATTATGAAATGTATCTTGGCGTACAGGTAATGTATCTTAAAGTATCTGGTGTTTAAATTCATGCAGAGTTCTACTTAAAATGAGAAATGCATATTTTATGGTAGATTACCACGTACATCACTGTGTAACTAGTTTACTTTCTGAAGTTACTATGCACAAATACCAGTAGTATATAATGCTATCATAAAGTGAAGTGCATAGAAAATGTGTTCCATGTAGAATTACTGAGCCTATCATAAAAAATATGGTACCTTTCTTTATCATCGGTATTAAAAGCCATGTGGCTTCTTTATTGTCACAGGAAAAATTTGTCACTTAAAGGTTTAATGGTCTTAGCCGTGTCTTCAGTTTGTCTGAAGTTGACCATCCAGCCAAATGCTGCTTTTTGTTTACCGCCACGGTGGGGTTCCACACGTGTGAAGTCTTGAGTGGGCCCGAAGTTGTAAGAGAGATGCTGCAATGAAATTCTGCTAACCCTCAATTAAGAAAAGGTTTAATTAAAATTCTAAATGAAAAATTAAGGGTTTAATTGGGAAAATATTAGAAATAACTAGCAAGTAAGGGCAACAGCAATTTTAATCGTGATGGGGAGTAGTGGGAAAGTCTCTGTATATGAGACAGTCTAATATTGGTCAGCATCATGGTGTTTGGGGAGCCGCTGAGAAATATTCTGCAAAGAATGATAAACAGCTCATCTGTTACTGTAGGTAAATTTTATGTCTGCCCTGGGCTAGAAGCCTCCTTTGGTCTCTAGGCTGAAAATGCAAAGGGCGCCGGTAAGCCGAGCATACGCCTGTCTTCAGGGGTTGTAGTTAGGTGTTTTCTGAGCCTCCTCCTCTGCTTGTTGAACCAATCTGAAAACTATCCATTACTGTAATTAGGTTATGTATTTAGAAATGAAATAAGTAAATTAGGTAAACATCTGCATTGCTTCTCACAAACCTGGCCCGTTTTCCTGCTGCCTCCTCGGTCGGAGCAGCAGCGGGCATCGTCCCGCCGGGGCGGCGAGGGCTGGGAGACCACGGGGATGCTGGTGCCCTTTCTCCTCTGGGAGAACGGTGGCCACTGCCAAAAACACTGCCACAGCCTTGCAGGAAGAATTAAAATACAAGTMATTTTAGGATACAAAGATAGTACTCACTAACACCACAGTTGTGTCTATAGATACCAGTCTGGCTTTTGTTAGGCTTGAGAGGCAGGTGTGTTAACCCCTTCTTTGATCCAGTGTAATGGTGCCTTATTTAGAAATGAAGTATTTATGCCTTTGTATCTTTCAGTTGATTTTTACCTTGTTCCCAGCTTGAGGAGTTTTGTTTCCTACAGCAGAACTTGATCTGCTCCCCTTCTGCTGTARTGTTTAATCCAAGGATAAATTTGTGATGTTTGTGTCTAAAATAAGAGAGATTCTTTTTGTATTGCCCAAGGCTCAGGGGTCCTTACATGACCTGGGGTACCCCCGTGCCGGATGGAGTACCTCAGTCTGTAGCATAGTCCTCATTTACTGCCACATCCAACTTAATTGACAGAGATTTCATTATATTCTGTAAAAGCATAAAAAATGCCGGACAGACAATTGAATTGTCACGACCCCACCAGTCTTAGGTTCATCCTTCCATGTGTTCAACATGACTTTTCAAGAACTGTTAGCCAGCATCCACTGCATACGCCCCAGTAACTCCATGTAATGCAAACTGGTCTTCAGTGACTTTCAGGGGTGGCATTGGGTCATCTGTCTGAGGGTATCAACCAGAGTGTCCCTCAGAGACATCCATAATTCTCTCAAAACCTCTCTCCAAACTCCTCACCYCCAAACAAAAAGGCTCCAGGTTTACTTAAGAGACCTTTTTCACAAAACTACATTGACTAGAAATGGGTTTTCATTCATTTTGCTCTGGATATTAAATTTTGTGGGTTTCCCTTTCCCCTCGATACTTCCCTTAGCTTCTCCTATGGGTTGACAAATGTGAGCAGACCATTGCCTTGCAACTGGTTCRAGCTGCAGGCAAGCCTCCCTTTTACAGTTCTGAGCACTGAAGGCTGCTGTCATGTTCGTGTTAGTCAAAGTAAACACAACCAGATATTTTGTCATGGGAATTGAGGCCACTCTTAATTTTCTGTAAGTCAGTGGCTTTCTTGTTTTTCCTTTAAAATGAGATCCAGTACTGTTATCACTTTGTATTCTGAAGGACCAGTTTACTGCTTGTAGAGATTCTGAGAAAATCTTGTCGTTTATTCAATGCGATATTCTTCAAATGTTGCCCAGGTTGATCTATAGTTGTCCATGAAACACTTTTTGTCTGCACTGAGATTTGTTTAAGGGTGCCTATTCCACTCTGCAGCCTTAGTTTTCAGTTGCTGTGACACAGTGYAGATGAACTTGTTTAATACCTGCCCCCCAAAAGGCAAGCCTTTATGCTCTGCATTCCTCTCCTCTCTCGTGTTTACGGTGGTGGTTAACCACCTGGTCGGCTGATTCAATTTGCTAATCCAGGGGAAAAAAAAAAAATCAGCCTTGCTTCCCTCCATTTTCCCTAAACTATATAGTTATAATTTGATTTTCTGATGGCTGGTGACCTATCAAGACAATGCAGTACTCCTCATCTTTTTAAGGGGGAAAGGGAGTTTTCTTCCTTTTTTTTTTTTTTTTTTCCCCTCCAACTTGGATTAATCTAGTCTAAAATAAGCGAAAGAAATCTCTGGGGGCCAGATGAAGAATATGTTCTTCATTGTGTATGCTCTTGAAAGAAGTCTTGTTCGAGTCCAAGGTTTCCTGACACTTCACTGCAACACAAATATGTGATACCACAGTACTTGCTATTTGAGTGGCCGCTGCAATAAGAGCAGAATTCGGTATTGTCACAGCCGTATATTACAGCCGTGGAAATT
>JASVER010000017.1:13208045-13217127 GCA_030449065.1 Oceanodroma leucorhoa
AATATTGTGGCACCCAGGTAATTAAAGTGGGTTTGTTTATTTGGCTCCTTATAAATAAAAAGGGCTTAATACAGACTAATTACACAGAGCCTTTCATATACTGTAGGATAATAATGGCGGCAATTTAAAGTGATATTAAATGAGAATTAATAAAGGAATATTGAGTCACTTTGACTGCATTAAGCTGCGTGAAATGATTTCTTATCTCAATTTAACTTTCTGTCCACAGTTTAATGATTGATAAGCTTGAAATTTTCATAGAGGTAATCTAAAGCAATATTTGATTGCTACATTGAATTAATAAAAACAAGCCCTTTTTCTTGTTTATCAGCATATCAGAAGAGATGCTCCCTTTCACTTTAATGATCGTAATTTGTATAATACTTCTGCTGGATATTCCGCTTAGTTATGTATGCTTTTAGACAATATTTTGACAATATTTTTTTGTTTTGCTAAACATACATACTCTCTGGGCAGTTTGTACTTATGTGTAACACGTGAGGTTAGTAACTTACTCAAACAGATCTAACGCAGGTTAAAAAAAGGTAGGAGTCATCTTCAAGTGAAAAATTGAAACCACGTTTACATCCTGGAATGAAGATTGTGATTAATCGTATTTCTTTAAAATGAACCCTGGAGAACTGCATGACAAAAGGAAATGTTGGTTTGAATATTCCAAATTTGAAATGAAGTGACTTGGGTTTACTCTCCAAAAACTATTGTTTCTGCCACCGACTCATGAAGCAACGTGTGCCGGAATAAAACCCATTCGATGGGAGAGAAAACTTCTYGGAGGCGCTTTTAATCTCTGAAGTGGCCGAAAGGAAGGCACGAGGTTTCTGAAGTGCAAGTCCTCTTTATCTGTGCAATTAATGCATTTAAATATGTTTAAATTTTGGTCCTTTGTTGCACCGCGGTGGTGCCGCGTGCCCCGCGTCGCAGCCCGTTAGCATCCCTGCCCTCCTCCGGGCTGCGGAGCGATGCGGGAGGTCAGGACCTGGCGGCGAACGCTTTTTTTATACATAACAAATTGCCGGTATTGTTCATTAATTTCTGTCTTTGAAATGCCATGTCAAGCCTCCCAAGGAGCTCGCGGTGCCAGTGTCCCCTGGACAGCTTCTCACCATGGTCCAGTGCGAGTTCCTGATGAAATTACAGGTGCAGGGAAATGCAGAATTAGAAATATATCTGATGTTGCAATACTTGTGAAGCTATAGCTTTGTTGATGACAGGACAATTCCGTTTTTGACAGTTTAATTTACTGTTGCCAGTGGACAAGAGCAAAAGGAGAACGCGGGGTTAGCCACCTGCCCCCTCGCACTGTGTTTCACATGCTAGGTTGCAAAATCATGACTCCCTCAACCTGTCGTGCTCAAATGAGAAGGTTTTCAGCTGGGGAAATGGAATACATCAGTGCAGGTAATATTGCCTGACCTCATAAAACAAAAGGAAAAATTGCAGATTCTGACAGCCATTATGAATCTTGTATCAGCATCCAAACGGCTCTGAGCCGAGGTACAGTACATGTTTGTAATAGGAAAAAAAACAGGGTTGCCACATTGACTTGCAATATGGAGCAAAAAATGACTTGTCAGTAATTCGTTCTGGGATGTTAAAGAGGCTGTTGAATTTACTAGTATACACACAGCGAGTGTTTAGCCTGGAGCAGCGTGCAGAAATGGTGCGCTCGCAGAGGTGGTCTGCTCGGCTTGGGCATGGGCTTGGGCGGCGGTGGGATTAAAGGACCGCGTATTTCAGGCAGGCTTTGTTGGTTCAGAAATCGCTGAGCCTTTTTAATCACGCGTGCCATAGAAGTGCACGTTCTCTTGCTCTTAAACCAGATAATTTTGGTTTTGAGAGCCTTTGGACTACAATGTTTTCTTCAAAACCCTAAGTGTTACGGCGTCAGACTGTACACCCAGTTATAATTTTATTTCTATTTAAAGAAGTAATTTTATTGAGTACAGTTGTTCTCTCCAATTCGGTATTAAGCTTTCCTTGGCTCTTAATTTCTTGATTTCTCGTATTTTTCCTTATTTGATATTGTATATTCATACATCTCATTCCTCTTTGGGTTTCCTTGTGGGTTTGTTTATTTGTTTTCAGAAAGTTCTGAGAATGAGCGTTATCGGGGTGATTTAGTAAGCCAAGTGAATTAGGGATGGAGTCAGTCATTAGACACATCTGTTTGCCTACTTGGAATGCCTGGAGTTTCTTGCAGACTTTCACTGGTTGGGCTGTATTTGATAATAAAGTAGTTGTGGGAAAAGTCAGTTAATCAGATTAGTTTAATATGCTTTCAGTAACTATTTTTAAGTTTGAAATTCCTCTTTTCTCTAGATTTTTTTTTTTTTTTTTTTTTTTWCTTTYTWTKTTAAARWCTTYTTGTTGCYGTTTTCAGAGGCAAAGGCCGTTAGACCACTTCTCTGTTGGCGGGTTTTCAGTTGTGCCCGGATAACACCAGGTAAAGGTGCTTCTTCCTCTGTCCTCAGAGGTAAGACTGTTCCCTTCCGYGTTTTCCAGTGCTATAGAGAACCACTTTGAATCTAGAGTTCTCAGCTGATGAAAAGACAAACAATAAGCTTTCTTCTTCTGCATCTTCTCTCTCCCAACTTTCCTTTTTTTTGGGGTGTAGCTTTAGCGCTCGGTGTCGCAGCATAGACCGTGCAGCTTCATCTCAGGCTGGATGATGGAGAGCATTGCTAAGACTTTCTTTGACTCTTTGGGGAATAAAAGCTCTTTTTGCCTCGGCTAATTGGGCTGGCGTATGTGTGGGCAGGTTATCCTCTCACGCCGGCCGCCGCGGTGATATTTACCCATCTCCCCCTCCTCAGACGGAGCCTCGCACACACCGCCGCRCTCTCGGCCGCTTTGTGTTTGCTGGAACTTGAGTGCACTTGAATTAAATTGCAGCTCATGAATATGACGAGAGCGCCGGGATGTTGGAGGGAAGCGAAGCTGGTGGGGTGGGCATGTCCATGGCACCCGCAACCCGCCAGGAGCCAGGCACCGCTGTGTCCTCCTCCCCTAGCCCAGGGAGAGGTACGGGGGAAATGGCGTGAAAAGGCAAATATGGGATATTAGATTTTTTTTTTTGTCTTCTTAACTGAAGATTAAATTCTTTAAAATGTCTAAAATATTAGCTTTATTCATTCATAAGAATTGTTTATGCAAACAAGGTCAATTTGTATAGTAATAGTRTATATATCTATATATACTATAGATATAGTAATGTATATATGGATTTAAATGATCTGAAGGACCTTACATAAGAGAGCASCCACTACCAAAAACCTGTGAAAGAAAAGAGAGTATACTTGAATAAGTATAAAATGCTAAAATTCAGTGAGACACATGGTAGATTAGATGAAAAGGTTATCCAGCAAAACTGAACACAGTCCAGAAAGAATGAAAAACGTTAAATCACAAAAGGGTGTAGGAWGAAAGTTTTCACGTTAAATTACAAAAGGGTGTAGGATGAAAGTTTTCATAGTCAAATACTAATTTTTTAGCCACCCATGTATTAAAAATGTCACTCTGTAGTCTACTGTTGTGGGTACAGCCAGCTCTGCCACCGACAGCAAACGTGAACTTTCTGCACCTGCTCGGTGGTGGTAACTCCGGATTCCCTCATTAATTTAAGTTGATGTTGCTTTTGAGGTAATTAAAACACGATGACAGTGACATAAAAAAAAAGATTGAGGTTGGAAATACCCTGTTATTAACCTGTGCCTGGATGTGGTTGCTTCCCAGGGCATTCACTGCCTGTTGCCCATGTGCATACCAAGGGTTGAGGATCTCGGCGAGCTTCACGGTCACCGTTGCGGGGATGGAGGGAGCTGCTGCTCTGCCGTGGTGGTCTCTCTGYGTGGTGCCCACCCCAGGCCAGGCAGGTGGACGGTGGGGTGCTCCCASCCCATCTCACCCATCCTTGCCCTCCCGAGGGAGGAGAGGAGGAGGGTGCCATCCCTCCGGGGCTCGCTGGGTGCACCCATCCTCCTGCCTTCATCCCTGGGGGATGCGCGTCTGCCCGGGTAGCTTCACGGAGCAAACGTTTCCAATAACCGTGCAGGAATGAATGAACTTGGGGTCTCTSTGTTGGGTTTTCCCGGGCAGACAGCTGGATGCACATTTGCTCCGTGATTTCTCTCGGTGTACAGAAAGATTTTTCCACAAATGTTTTTCAGTTGTAAGTTTACTTGCTTAGAAGAAAAGGTACATGAAACTCAAACTATTACAGAGGAAGAAAAAAGAAACAAGTCGGGGTTCTTGTTGGTACAAAGACAACCAGAAGTAGATAGGGCTAGAGTACTGCGACAGTGGAGAGATAAGGAGGGTGTCGGGCACCTGAAGGAAATGGATGTACCGAGATCTGTTGCGGTGCAGCACRTGGCTGCAACTTTTCTAGTGATATTGTGGAAAATCCCTGCAGTTGTCCATTCAAATAGGTGTAAGGCTACTAACTGTAGCCGGCTTGTGGCACCTCCTATATTTGCAGCTATTAATAAATTGCTTTTCTGTAAATTATCATTTAATGTCTTCTGCTGTCAGAACGAGCAAGCCTCTGGACTGAAAATATTGATAAAGATTTTGAGCTGCTTTTAAAGGTGTTGCTTTTTTCAAACATTCATTTCAAGGTTTTATTTCTCACTCATAGCTTATTTTTAGAAAGCTATTCTTAAAATTCCAATTTCTTTCAGAGACTGAAAAAATCGCCTCTGGTTCATTTGGATGCAGATTAACGAAACGGAGGACATCCTTTTCCCCTTCAATCACTTACGTGGCGCGTTTCACRTTACCGGGTGACTGCGTCTTTCCTTTTTAACGGCTGAAATGGTTTGCAAAGGCCACTTCAAGTTTCTCGGCTTTTCACTCCCTTTTGTGCGAGACTGTCAGCGCCCAAGCCCCGGCCATGACATGCACAGACCGGCTGGTTTTTCTCCCTCAGATCAGCGGCTCTGGACAGCTTCTCTTTCTCTGGCAGCCGCTTCAACCTGCTCTGTCTTGTCATCTTCGAGTTCAATATCTGCTGCTCTGAAGGAGAAAAAAATGGGATGGGTTGGACCATTGTATTTGGTCTTTTGACCCTCTATGTTGCCCATGAGCAGTGAAGGATAACTTTTGACAAGCCATGTCAGATGTGACAGGCAATCTAGTTGGGTTGAGTGGAAATGTGCTGTACAAGTTTGAAGCCTTAGTTGGGGGCATTTTCCTGGTGTTCAGTGCATTTAAATTGACACCAGACCTCAGTGTTGTTCGTTGCAGAGCCCCGCGTTTCCAAAGCGTGCGGTTTTAACAGCTCAAATGGAAGCCTTTCGTATGCGTTTTGCATCTCATTCCACCAATCCAATGCAATATAGCCCTTTCCGTGTCTCCTTTTCCATCGCTCAGGAACACACATTAAATTTAGTTTTCATCTACGAGTATGTTTGATTTTTATTTTCTTGTAGGCGGTTATGTTTTACTGTTCCATGTATTTCTGTGTTTCCTTAGATAATCTGAGTGTGATGTGATAGACAACTCCAAGTGCACTGTTATACTAGAAGTTGTTGAATATTGCGAATTATTCAAAGAGCGTTGAAGGAACCTTGCTAACCTTGAAACTGCTTTTATTTCYGAATTAATTATTCAGAAATGTTGATAGTAGAACTTTTGTGGGAAGCACATTCTCTGCAATGTGGTGTAGGCTTCAGTCAAGATCTGTTCTTATTATATTCCTTCATTAATGGGTTGTGATATGGAGTTCCACTTTTATTTAAATTAATTCTCATTATGGMTGTGAAAAGCTAGCAGATAACGTCCTCCCCGGTAGCCTATTGAAACCCAAAGTCTATCAGCGCTGGTGATCTGGCTCACTCTGAATTTCTGCTTTCTCTCACCTTCTGCGAGCATCCCGAGTGCTGATCTTTCGCCCACTAGCGTAGTTCTCCTCTTACCCCCCTCGGATCAATACAGTGTACTGATGGGCAGCAGCAATAAATTACGAGAAATTACCTGTCAGGTGCCCCAGYCCGCTCCGGCCTGGCCTCCCAAGCCATGCCTTCATTCCCGTCGGTGCCGCCTGGTGCCRCGCTTTCCTTCCCCTTCTCTGGCGTCGCACAAGGCTGCTGGGTTGTGGGTCCGCGGGTTTCCAGCTGGCTCCTCCCAGCCGTGGCTCCTCACCCCGCCTCTTGGAAGTGAAAATGCATGTTTTGTTCCCCCGACGCTGCCAAGCCACGTTCTTCATCGTCTTCTTTGGTGGAGTCACCATCACTGGAGGCGTTCAGAAAACGTGTGGATGWGGYGCTTCGGGACATGGTTTAGTGGGCATGGGTGCTGGGTTGATGGTTGGACTCGATGATCTTAGAGGTCTTTTCCAACCTTAATGATTCTATGATTCTATTCTTGCCCTTTTTAGCTCACTGATTAGTACTTGGATTGGCTGAATTTGAAAATGATACAACTTACGGAAATGAGTCTTTGGGCCTGTTTTCTGACCGGTGTTACATCTCAACCGCAGAAAATGATTTTTTTTTTTTTCTTGTGCAGCTGCAAGTATAGGCAGTCAGGGCTTTTTCAGCATCTCTACTCGAGCCAGTTTTGAAAATTGATCCRTAACTGTATTTAGAGAAAGAGCTTAATCTTGTTTAACTTTACATGACTTGTTGAACTGCAGTAACTCTTSGTTTCTCTTTCTATTTTTGTAATGATTCTGACCCACAAGCCTCTGGAATAAGAAAACTCAAGAGCCACACTGGTTCTGGTTTTGAAAGCATTTTTGGAATGCCATAGTAAAAACATGCAATTTGGAAATAACAGTTCGGTTTCTCTTGCGTTATAGAAATTTTTACCGAAGATGTTCCTTGTCTGGAGTGGCTGTGACTGGGGCATCTCTTTAATCATTGAAGTCCTTGCCAGCTTTCTTCCTASCATTCTAATTCCCTTAAATCACAATTAATTAAATAATCAGTCATTCGTAAGAATAAAGGTTCTTTCTTGCCATGAGCAAATAACAATCCCTCATTTTTCAAAGCTCCCCCCCACCTGCCCAGCGCGGCAGGGGAAGGTGCAGTCGTCTCCGTGGTGGTTCTGTCCTTTCCTGATCTTCCCAGAGGTATGTAGGGAAACAATCTCCATACGTCATTCTGTTTCCATTTCAACGTGTGAATCCTTTAGGAAACATAATTTGAAGTGTTTTAAAAGACGAGTATGTTATTGATAAATGAGTAATYCTTCCATGGATATTGCTTCAGATGTGGAGCAGCTATCCTTGCTTTTTTTGCCTACGTCTTTCAGTGATTTGTCTTTCAAAAGTTTTGTAGGTCGTGGCTGGTGAAGAACTTCAAGGGATTTAAGACCCTTTAAGTAACTGAAGGATCATTTCATTGTCAGTGTAAATGGTTAGTATTTGTCTGTGAGGGAAATAATAGTTCCTTACTCAGCATAGTTAATTGGGTCTGTTGCGGTGGCCTGTCTCCTTGTACAGATGTTAAGCTTGCTTATGGTTTTCTTGATCCTCTATGCMGGAATGAGTAAAATCATTTAATGGCATAAAAGAGTTAATGTCACGGAAGACAGAAGAAAATGCTCAAAAAAGCAGATGTTTTTCTTGACTACCTTTCTGAGTGAGATTTTTGTTTAGAAACCTAAATCTCTTCCATTTTTACCACAAATAAGAAGAAAAATATCTGAGACAAGTGGCTATTTAAAGCTATTCTGTTACTACAATAGTAGAATGATTTGAAATTTCAGGTTGGGATTTCACGAAACATAATTCTTACTRTGGATGTCTAGAAGACATCTCTACTGGCTTCCAGACTACAATCTGTAATACAGTTCAAACATYAGGAAGATATTGGAAGGGATGTATTTTGTCTGTATAAGGAGGAGCTCTGATGTGGGCTGTATTGCAGCCATAGGACTTCATGGACAGAATATAGACTCTGCAGGAAAGGTAGGTTGGGGTGTAGCATGCAACTTCCCTATAGGAACCAGCTATCTCTTCCAAAAGCACAGAAACAATATCATAGAAGGTAAAGGGAAGTTCTGAATTTCTCAGGAACAAGTCTTTTTTTCTTTCTTTTTTTTTTTTTTTTTTAATTTTTATTTTTTTAAGTTGAGGGGGAAGAGTAGTGGAGGTTCATCTTTGGGCAGTACGAATTATTCAGGGAGAAGCTGGCTGTGTGAGCAGGAGATGATGTCCTGTCTTGTAACATGATAAATGTCTAGCTTAGCCTGTACAAAAAAGGTATTTTTTTCCTCAACCATTAATGAAACGTGGTAATTTCTATCCAGCACGGTGCTGTTTGGTTAACCGTCTTGCTATTTTGGACCAGAGGCCCTGTAACTGTGTGCATAATGCTCTGAGCTGGTTTACCCATCCTTTTATTCAGAGTAAAATACAGTTTTTCACTGCAAATTAAGGTTTCAGTTATCTTTTCTTCCCCTCAGCTTTCAATTTTCAAGTCCAAAGCACCGTAGTTGCTTTTGGAGCATGCATACAGCCAGTGCGGGTAAATTGGACCYCGCTAGTAGTGGCTCTCCCCGTTCCTGCCGTTCTCACTGAAATATCCTACGTTGCCGTGTGGGAATCGCCGTGTGCTGCCGAGGACCAGAGCACGCTGGTGAGAGCGGCACCTTCCTCCATCCCTCAGGGTGCCGCAGCCCCCACCTCCCCGCCGCCTTTCGGGGTGACCCTTGGTGTTACCCAGCCCAACGCGCGGTGCCTTGTTCTAGCCGTGCCGGCGTGGCTTTCGCCAGTCGGATGTGTTCCTTCCTTTTATTCRCTTTTGGAGGGCGATGTATTTCCTGCTGATAGAGGCAGCTGGAATTGCTGCTGAAAGATTATTCAGGTTTATGCCTAATTCAGCAGCCAACGATATCTCCTTTTTGTCCTAATGCTGGTAATGACGTGGATAATGATCTTCGTTCTGTTGACTTAAGGGGGGCCGTGAAGACGTCGGTGATTACACAGGGAGATGGCTTTCTGCGGGCTGCACCGGCTTCCGACAGTGGCAGCTTTCCTTCTGTAACGCCGTCTCGGCAGACCACCGCTGGCTGTAGGACCACGCGGTCCCTGTTTATGTTTTATTACAAACATACT
>JASVER010000017.1:13217297-13232297 GCA_030449065.1 Oceanodroma leucorhoa
TGGGCATTATGGTTTTGCTTCCAGTTTTAGGATGGGGACCTGGAGGACCTGGGCGGTGGGAAACGCTTTCTCCTGAGCCCTGCGGCAGAGCCCTCCCGTGCCTGGAGGCGTGCGGGGAGGGATGGACGTATTCTGGTGCAGGGGTTCCCCTCCTCGGGGTTCCCCTCCTCGGGGTTCCCCTCCTCGGGGTACCGGCAGGGCTCGCAGCCGGCGTCCCTGCCCGAGCCGCAGGACCCCGCCACAGGGACCTCCGAAGGCATCAGCTCCGACAGCCGTCTTGGTAGTTAAATACAACCGTGTTAAYGAAATATAAAGTCAAGAAGAGCACTTCTTTGTGCTGGTACAGTGCTTTGCAGTCATGCCAGCAGAGCGACACCTCTGGGTGTTGCTTTTTTTACTCCAAATATTACTGATTTGTTTATTTTTTTCTTCATACTAGATGTGATTTTCTTCATAAGCCATTCACGTGTGAATTAAAAACAAATTAGACTGCTAGGTCAGTTAAGTCTTTAAAAAAAAAAAAAAAAGGACACAGAGCGAGCAGTTGGCAATAAACTTGTCCTTTTTGGCACCTGGAATAAAAACAGTAACATAACAGTACCTTTATATAGCACATAAAAATATAATTCAGGATAAGAATTCAGAGGTCACAGCAAGTGGTTAGCTAAATAGCTCTAGGGAGTTAAAATAGTTTGCTTATACAGAGATAAGGTGATATTTTATGCAGAAAGCCTATGTGTGGTTCCAAAGCGTGATGGTTTTATATGCAGTAAAACAACTTTGAAAATAACGTGCAGAAAAAGTTAAAGAAATTTATTTTTGCAGATTGTAAAACATATATATTGAAACTTATGAGGTGACTAATTCTGCTCTGCTTAAAAATGTCTGTCATCCTTTGCTTTAATTAGGGAATTGTGGCTGTATTGTTTCCTACCGACAGCTTCCTTCATTTCTTTTGCCACACGTTGCTTTTGTGGTAACGTACCATTGTGCCTGAAAAGCCTGACGGTGTTTCTTGGCCATGRAGAACTTGTGGTAGATCATTTTGAAGGTGTAAAGTCTACGGGGGCTGAAGTTACTCCCCCAGTATTTACATTTGGCTGCCAGACTTAGGGCTCCTCAGGGTCCCTTTGTACCCAGCGCTATTCGGATTGTATCCACAGCTCCGATTCCCGTTAACTGGAATGGCTCCTCGGATCGCTGCCTGTGCTTCTGCAAAAACCCCTCCTGCCCCTCACCGCCTTTCTGGAGCGTCTTGGGGAAAAACAGAGGGGTTCTGAGTGGGATTCTGACACTAGCTTGGGAACGTCTCTGTTCACARACCTCTTCAGCCATTGAGAGTTATGACAAATTGCCATTCCTAATAGCATTATTAGTAAAGGCAGCGTTACTGTATATTTGGTTGGTTTTGCAGCAGGACAGTGGATAGGATTTACCCAAAGAAATGCTTTTCCAATGTTACGTATCGGTGTTTGCTGAGCGCCAGTACAAGGATGTGTATGTCCATTGTGAGAAGTTTATGACATGGCTTCTGTCCTTGAATAGCTGCTATTGAAAATGTGTTTACCAGAATGATTATATATGGAATACGTGTATATCCAACGAAAATAACCATTTCAATTAAYGGTGTGCATTAATGCTGATACACGTATATGCATTCTTGTAAATCTTTCTCAAAGAAGCCACCAGCCCAATGCCCTCCAGGAGGGGTCCGAAATTAATGTCTGTTTCTTCTGAAACTAAAGCAGTTTGTTCTCAGCTGAACTAAATCTGAATATGCTCTCAACCCTCATGGGTGTCTTTGTTTTGGGGGATTTTTAGCTTTTTATAATGTCAACTGGTCCTAGACAGTACACTTAATAATAACTTCTCATTTGAATTCAAAGACTTGTATACAAATACACAAAGAAGTAAAGTAATTAGATTCTGACAAACGATCTGCTCAAATACTTTATTTATTGAAAAATGTCAAGTCAAAGAGAAGTATTCATAATCTTGTCAAGTTTGGCAAATAATTTTAAGTATGGAAAATGTTCTTGGGTTTTTCTCGGAAATTGCCTTTTTTAAAAACTAGAACAATAGAGATCCTTCTGGCTTTTTGTATCTGTTACCATCAAAGATTTCCTATCGCATTGGCACAAAGTGGTATGATGAGGATGAAGGTTCTACTACTTAACCACTTGCTTATAGTGATCAAAAGGAACCAGGATTTTGAGTGTCCATGGCCAGTTCTTGCAGATAAATGTTGGGTTTGCTCTGATAATTGCCRTGAGTAATGTTTACTTTTTCTTCATAGAACTATTTTATTCTTGCATAATTCTACAACAGATGTTTTTCAGAACTTATAAATGCAAAAAAGAAGTTTAACAAACSATATTTCATCGAGCGCAGCAGAATAGCTCACACTATTTCAGTCCTTCTGGGTTACTTGAGATTTACCTTGTGCCAAACCTGTCTCCTCGGGCTGGCACAGATGTGTGCTCGCTTTCACTGACAGTTGGTCGTGAACCAGCTGAGGAGGACAGGAGAGGTGTGATCCGTAGGTTGGAGGCCAGTGATGCTGTCAGACAGACGTTACATTTTCTGCCGGCCCGATGCCATGGATGAGGACTGTAGCATGTGCCAAAGCCCTGCATGTCCTCCTGCCCAGAGCGATAAAATTTCATAGTATTAAAAATATTTTCACATGTTTTTCACTGACCCTGTAGATTTCGCATTGAAATTGATGTTGTTTGCAAATGCTTTCAAAAACAAACACTCAAAAACAAACCAACAAGAAAAGCCCTAAACAAAAGCGAAGGCCATTGATTTTGCAGGAAGGTGTGCTTTGCAGTAGCAGATACAACGACGTTTTCTTTTTTGAGCTTTAAAATTGTAGGGTTTGATCTAGAAGCTTAATTCCTTTCATCAAGGAATTAAGAAATTGGTTAAATTCCATGAGAACATATTTAAACATGTTGAAAAGATGTAACCAGTGACTGTTGCTAAAAGGGTACATTCCCCATAACGCACATAATGATGTGGTTGTCCAGGCTTTCGTTCATTAGGGCATTTGATTTACATTGGCCGACCTCAAATTTTATGTAACTTTTTATATATCCAAATTAATGCATTTGTTCTCTGATCATAGAAAGACCCTRCTAATGCGTGTCGCTGCAGCGAAGCCGGTGAGCAGGGTTTGGCTGTGGTCTCCAGCTGCAGACAGATGTGGCTGGTGGTAGGAGCAAGGAAGGTGGGTTTGTGTGCCCCGGTCCCGTTCAGGAGCTGCAGGCAGGGGAGGATCTGCCTGGGGAGACGCTGCTTCAGGCTTCGGTCCAGCTCCATCCCGTCCAGCTCCATCCCTCTGACGCTGGTGTAACCACTGAACATAAAATGAGCGGTCTCCCTTTGCTCTATGGAGGGTATTTCTGCTTTGATTTAGTGCGCTGAGCTAAACTTCAGCGGTGCCAAAGTTGCAGCCTAACTGGCACCGAACTGGTACTAGRTGGCAGAGAAATGTGGACAAAAGCTGCTTTTGCCAGCTCCTTGCCCCGGTTAAATCTGCAGTGAAATAACTTGTAGAAGTGGAGTCTTTGGAGACTTTGCCTTCTCKGTTCCTCCTTGGCTGCTTACGTAAAGGACAGGAGAGGCCTGAAGACAAGCAGGACTTGCACAGACGGAATTGCTGTTCACATTTTTTTTTATGGTGTCAGCCTATCTTTCCTTGGAGTCATGGTCGTGATGGCCATCTTGATGTGGCCTCCTTTAGAGATATTTTAAATTAGTAGAAAAATTAATCAGACTTCGTCGTTGGGTAAACRGCTAAGCATCCTTCCTTCCGTGTCAGAAATTCAACCACATCAGTTACTTAGGCGTGATGGATATTGATAAATAACATTCCTTACGCTATTAATTGGTGGCGTGGGGCTGTGAGGGCTTCCCTCGGCACTCGACGCCCCACATTGGGTACCAGACTAAAGCTGGGGGAGGAGGCTGCAGGACCAGGCTTGCCCCGGACCGCAGCCAGAAGAGGCCTCTCAAAACAAACACCCTTCCTCGGCATTAGCCTTTTTTACAATGCTCCATGCTTTGGCTCTTGTACAAATATCTGCCGCATTTCCACCAGGAGTTATTGCTGTTATATATTTTACAGACACTTTACTGTCATCTAAGTGGTTTATTTTATTCCCACAGCTAGGAGAAAACTACAAAAGGAATTTTGTAATCTGAATGTGATTGTGGGCAGAGAGTAATGTTTTGAAAAGGAGCTGAGAGTAAATTATATCACTGCTTTATTGTGTTTAAGGAGACTTTTCTATTGTGCTAGGAGTTAACATTAGTTCTCAAAGTTATTAACTGGATGTGGTTTTATTATGACTGTGTGTTTTGTCAATATATGACTTTTTTTGTTAGGTTTTTCGGTGCCAGTTAGGCTGCAACTTTGGCACCGTTGAAGTTTAAATATGTAAACTCAGCTGGTGTTGAAAGTTTGTTTAGGTTTTACCTCCCTCTTACATGCAGCAAATAAAGTAAACATTTTTTTTTTCCTGGTAGGCTATTTATAGAGGGGCTTTCTTTGGGTGCGTTGCTGTTATACTGTGTTGTTTTGACAAATCGTATTTGGAGGATCAGACTCCAAATATTTGTAAAGCCTTACGAGATGGCGTTCGGTGGAGATGGAAGTTGTGTTGCTGAGGTGACCTTTCAAGCTGCCACTAAGTGGGTTTTCTGGCAGGAGGTTTGGTGTGAG
This sequence comes from Oceanodroma leucorhoa, assembly GCA_030449065.1. NCBI lineage: Eukaryota > Metazoa > Chordata > Aves > Procellariiformes > Oceanodroma > Oceanodroma leucorhoa. The sequence continues at coordinate 13,222,027 of JASVER010000017.1, forward strand.
TGACAGAGCCTTCGCCGCCTCCCCGGGGACGCCGGGGCTTCGCCGCCGCGGCAGCCGAAAACGCGGCTGGATCCCGCAGTGACAGCAGAAACGCTCGGCACCGCCGGCCCGGCTAGCTGCTCTGCAAAATGCTCCAGATAGTGCTTTTAAAAAATATATATATATCGCCAGCACGTGGCATCGTGTGTGTGTGTGAGTTTTCAGGTATTTGTTAGCGTTGTCTATTTTTTAAGAAGGTGTCAAAGCCTCTACATCTGCAGAAAAATAGACTTTAAAAAGGATAACTCTTGCAAAAATCAAAAAACTCAAACAAATCCAGCCATTAAAATAACGCCCCGCCCCCCCCGACTCACAGAAATGAACCTGCTGGGGCAAAATTTATCATTAACACAATTTCAGTATTTTATGCCTGTGTAGGTATCTTGAATAGCCAGCTAGAAAGGAGGAAATAYGAAAACATTTTTTTTAACCGCGAAATCAAAATGTCAATTGATATCCAAGTGATATCATTTCTCTGTTTGGGAAACARTTGCAGCGGTCTTAAAAGCTTACCCAGATAAAACGAGGATTATCGACAGGAGTAGCACTTTCCTCGAGCTCTTCTGGAAAAGCAGAACAAAAACCTGTTCCTGGCAYCTAGTGCTGAGCTGTGGCATGGGCTTCTTGTTAAAAATAGTGGGGTTTAAACTCCTTAGAAAGTTCCACGTGTTAAATAGAGTTTCAGGAGCACTTTAGCAGTAAAAGTAGTAGATCTTTTACTGCAGATTCAACTACCAGTTGTATGAGTTGGTAGAAGTGGGAGAAATTGCTAACAAGGAAGGACTAAGGCGACTCTACTTTGTTCCCGAGTGTGTGTTTTTCACGAGGCGCAGATGCTGCGCAGCTCGTCACGCCAGCACAAGCACGGGAAGAGAGGTCTGGTCGTCGCCGGGTGGTTTCTTGGGTTTTTGCTAGCGTTTGTAATTCCTTTAGCTGACAGTGGTAGTGGGCAGGGAATCAGCTCACAGTTCTCTTTAGAAGTCCATCTTTTTTAGCGGGAAGAAATGCAACGTGAAATGAAAAAACATTTTTATTCAARGAATTGACTTAATTATGCATCGCTATAGTTTGCGTCTTGTCCGTTTAATGAGCTGTGCGTCTTCGTTGCCGTAGCATGTCCATACGGGCCTTAATTACCTGTCGCTAATTCCACATACACGCCGTCAGGCTGTCGGGACGGCTACGGAGCGCTTTTATCCGGCCTCCTTCGGAGCCGCGGGTGCTCGGACCGGTGCGGTCAGCCCAGATGAAAGGGCCGGGCCGGGGCGGGCGCCCGGGGCTTTGATCTCCTGCAGCCCATCAGCCGCTGCCCAGGGACGCCTCTGAAGAACGACTTAAAAGTTGCATTAGTGCAACGTCAAGTGAAAGGCATGGACCACGTAACGTAAAAATATTTCACGGTGCGTGCAAAAACATGGTTGATGGACTAGAGGAGCTGCTTCTGAGCCAAGCTGATATGATCCGTGCAAGGGCCGGGAGATCTCCATTACTAAATAAAGTGCTGTCAGGAAGCGTAAAATGTGTTCCTGTGAATTACTCCATCACCTGGTAAGGTCGGTGTTGATGTGGCTGCTGATACCACTCTGATGTTTCTGTATCGTAGTTTCTAATTAAAGCCAGCATTCATTTTTCTCAGATGCTYAAAGTGTAAATTACTTTAAATAAGAATATATTTTGGAGTCTCAGGAACAAACTTCCTTCATTATTGCAATCTTCTCTATTTTCTGGCTGTCTAAAAAGGAGTCAGCTGTGGTTACAGGCATTACAGACAGGAGAGCATGGGGAGGYATCTCCCCCCTTCTGCAGCTGTATTTTAGGAGCTCTTCTGCCCTGTGATTTGCACAGATGTGTTTTAACTAAGGACTAGAGCTGGCGTGGGGTAGAGGGARCAGCCAGAGCTCAGACCACAGCCCAGCACGTGGGGATCCCCCCACGGCCCGTGGTGCCCCTCTGGCACGGGCACTGCAGGAATAAGGGCGTTTTTATTATGGTGATACTTGGCAGCCACACTTAAACATTGCTTTTCAGAGGTAAGTTGACTATAACCAGCTCTCACCCAGCTGTAGCAAAAAAGTAGCATTCATGTACCAGTGGAAAAACATTTCCACACTTATGTGCCCTGTGTGTGTATATATGTGTGGATTCACAAAATCCCTAAGGAAAAGGACTTGCTTTAGAAACGCAGTGTACACCCATTAAGACGCCACTGTATCTCAGCAAATAAGAAAAAAATTAATCTCTTAATTTCTGTAAGTATTTAAATTCCATTTGTGATGCTATCAGAAATGGCTTTTTGTATTTTTATTATTAGCAGTCACAGAATCATAGAATCATTAAGGTTGGAAAGGACCTCTGTCCTGGTTTCGGCCGAAGACAACCTCTAAGATCATCAAGTCCAACCGTCGACCCAACACCACCATGCCCACTAAACCATGTCCCAAAGCGCRACATCTACACGTCTTTTAAATACCTCCAGGGATGGTGACTCCACCACTTCCCTGGGCAGCCTGTTCCAGTGCTTGACTACCCGTTCGGTGAAGAAATTTTTCCTAATGTCCAATCTAAACCTCCCCTGGCGCAACTTGAGGCCATTTCCTCTCGTCCTATCGCTTGTTACTTGGGAGAAGAGACCARCACCCRYCTCTCTACAGCCTCCTTTCAGGTAGYTGTAGAGAGCGATAAGGTCTCCYCTCAGCCTCCTCTTCTCCAGGCTAAACACCCCCAGCTCCCTCAGCCGCTCCTCATMAGACCTGTGCTCCAGACCCTTCACCAGCCTCGTCGCCCTTCTCTGGACACRCTCCAGCACCTCAAKGTCCTTCTTGTAGTGAGGGGCCCAAAACTGAACRCAGGATTCGAGGTGCGGCCTCACCAGTGCCGAGTACAGRGGCACGATCCCCTCCCTGCTCCTGCTGGCCACACTATTCCTGACACAGGCCAGGATGCCGTTGGCCTTCTTGGCCACCTGGGCACATGCCGGCTCATGTTCAGCCGGCTGTTGACCAGCACCCCCAGGTCCTTTTCCGCCGGACAGCTTTCCAGTCAACGCATTAAGTAAGAATATCTTTTTATAACGTGAACTGTGAGCGTGCTATAGTACATTCTTGGGTCGCTTCCATGAAAGCACAACATAAACTTCGTATTGTCCTACCAGCCTTCAGTTTAACAGTAGCCTTCACTTCAGATTACCGCCATACAAGTCTAGAGTATGTGAAACTATTATCCAGTTTATTTCATCTGGATGCATCAATGTGGTCAGTATTGAACTTTCAAGCATTAAAATATGAAGGTTTTTCTGTGGACTCGTGCGTCTCGGGGCACAGACGCTGTGGGTACATGACTATTTACCGCTTTCTCCTTTGTAGGCAGCAGGAGCCGACGACGCAGGGCCCTGCCTGAACCTTGCCTACTCTTGGGCCAAAAACATGGGGGGAAAGTATATAGTTTTAATTAAAAATGGCTTTTTCTTGTCCTCGCTATACCTGCTTATTGGAATGATACTGCAGAAAATGATAAAATTATGGGGTTTAAGATTTTTTTTAGTTATTCATTTGGARCAAAGTCCTTTGTCACTGAAGAGTAATGCCATTGATTTCTTTCCATCTGAACAGTTTCCAGAGCATATTTATAGGGCRGTATTTCTAATATATATTACACGAGTTCAATTTTGAATGAATCAAAATGGGTACAGTTGGCAAACATTCCAAAACTGTACCCTTGTCTGAGTCTTGTCTAGTTCCTGAACCAACCAGAGGAACGCTGAGATATGTCCTGTCTGTATGGAATTTGTCTTACCAGGAGAAAAGACTTTCTTTTGTGAGGACAGACCGTACACTTTCAGGTAAAGTGGCAATGAATACCTCTTTAGCCTTGTCTAGTTGTTCTGTTTGGTTTGATGTCCTATTGTTGTCATAAGCGATGTTAACAGGGGGACTGCTTGTGTCAACAAGCTGTTGGTGTGATAGTCGCCGTGACCTGCTCTTGCCAGGACTAGAAAACGTGGTGTTTGAAAAGATCCTCTTTATTGAAAATGACCCATTGTTGCTGCCACCAATGCACTGAACTGGTGGCAGCGCTAGTGAGAGATGTTGTGGCATGAAAGCCACCACTGCAAGATGGGTCATGGATGCATTTCGTAGTCCGCCAAAAGGGATTTATAAAGATGAAAAGAATTAATGTCCTGAATGTTTTCCCGAGCTTTCCAAGGATGCTGCCTCCAGAGGCCTGACCTATAAAGAATCTATCTATAGGAGCTCAGTGATTTTTCTTCACGTGATACATAGACTTTTTGAGGTCTACAAAATACCAAAGATCTTAAGAARTAGATAGAAAAACAAGGGTGTTTTCAGTGGGCTCAATTTTTATGCAGGAGCTCTCGCCTTCTCTGGGAAAAAACATTAGGAACCAATATTATTAAAAGGTTGAAAACATCTTCAGAAACAATAGGCAGCATTGGTGGTAGTCTAATAATTAATAGGTGCAAATGCCAAAAATATAACTCATCCAATTCATCATTTTAATAATACTGAAACAGTATCTTGTCCTAAAATTCTGCTGTGATCAGGTAGGAGCAGAACTGCCTTCTATTTAAGGCCCTTCAGAGGAGGGGTTTGTGCTGAAGCTGATGAGGGGTGTTCTCCCTCCAAGCTGTACTYGCTCGCTGCGGGCAGATACCAGACCATCGCCCTTCCTCCACTGATTGTCTCACCTCAGCCTCAAAGAACGTTTTCTGCCCTTTACTACTAGTTCAGTAATGGGTTCTGGGATGGGTAACGATACCTAGAAAATGGCTGAGCAAACCTTTAAACACCAGTTTTATCAAAAGCATCTGGCCAGCCCTTTTTGCGCCATGCTTAGAGCACTGAAAACACACTATGGCAGTACACCACTGGCTCCCCGTTGAACTCCAATTTGAGTTAAATACCTTAATTTGTATTGCCAAAACTGCAGAAGCTTGCTCACAAATTACTGTTGTTTCTTCAGGKCCCCATTCTCTCTTCTAAGCCATGCTTGTATGTACAGGGAGATAGTTTCACAGTAACCTGGCTTAAATCATGGCAAGTACTAGTGTAGGAACTAAAAGTGCTTTCATATTACTCTTCATTTCATTCATTGTTGTTTTCCCACGAAGCAGCGTATGGCATCATTTCAACTCCAGTAGTCTTAGCAAATAATTTCAGAAGTCTCGAGCTTGTAATGAAACCTAGCACTGGTATAGGGTGGTCTCATTGTAAAGTTTTCTTCCATTATAAAGTACTTTGTCTCAATTCCCCTTTTTAGTTTTAGCCCATTTACCGACATATATTCCTTTCACAGTGTTGATTCGTCTCCATTCATCACGTTGGTCCCAACCTTCAAATACTTGCTTTACGTGGTTATACCACGTCTCTTTGCTTTATAGTACGTCATTTACTTTAATATTTCCTCCAGAACTGAACTCTTCTGAAATACTGTTTTAATTATGGCTTCAGAAATTTGTCTTCAATGTTTTGATGCGAAGTGAAATGCAGTATTTCAGGAAGTSTCTCGTCAGCGGTGGCCTGGTGTGCAGTGGCTGATGGTGATTATTCCTTTAACCTTTTTGGTATCTGTTTTACACAGTGCTTATATAGATCATATTTGAGACTGTTGTGAGAAAATTTTAATGATAGGGTTTGCTAAAGTCTGGGTATGTTGCTGTCCTATCCATGAGGCCAGTATTTAATCTTGCAGATACTGCTTTTCTTTATCATCATCATCATCTCTCATGATTCTGTGATACTGTCATTTTTACCATGTCCGTAATTGTCCAATCCTACCTAATTGTTAATAAGTACAAATCTTACAAAACAACAAAAATCACAGGACAGTTGAGGTTGGAAGGAACTCTCTGAACTACTTTTTGTGTGTCTAATTGATTTTTCCATTCCTAGTGGTTACGTTCTGCACCTGATTGTGACTCTCCTATCTTGCTGGTTTGGACTATTTCTCTTAATTTGTCAAAATAATTTTGATTTCTGATTCTTTCACATAAGCTACTTGGACCGTATCCCAACTTAGCGTGCATTGGATTGATAAGTATACTCTCTAATCAACTCGGGCTTAACCAAACAYTGCAGGATCTAGAGGTATAATGCCATCACAGTTTGACAACCAATATTTGAAGCAGCCGGTATATTCAGGTACCTCATACTGGCAGTTAAAGCACATAGACTGGGACTTTCAGCTTATATTACTGCAAAATACTATTTCACACAGAGGTTTCTGTTTCCCTTGTAACCATGCAGTAAATAGTTCTGCTTAAATTTTTTAAAACTTTTCTTGGCATCCACCTTAGATTCTGTTAATGTAGACTGTATTTCCCTCTTTTTTTATGAGAATGTCATAAGCAAAGGTATATAAAAATCTTGCTAAAGTCAGTATATATTTCCCCTATTGCTCCCCCCCTTATCCATGAGGCCAATTATCTTGTCAAAGAAAAAGATTAGATTTGTTTGGTGGTTTATAACCTTGTGAACCTGAGATGCTTATAAATATTTTAATAATTTGTTCCATTATCTCTCCCAATATCAAAGTTTGACTAGTCTATAATTTCTTCCTGTCTCCTTTTTCCCCTGTCTTTGCAGATCCTCTGGGATCTCATCTATGCGCCATGAGCTGTCAAAGATGGTCACTAACTCTTCACTGCTTTATCTTATTGCAATGGACTGTTACACCATCGATTAGGATTTTGAGACTGGTTTCAATATGAAGAAATGGGGCATTAATAAGGTCTGTTTATGATAATTGTGTTTGCTGTTTGGGAAGATTTAACAAACAGTTATGATCAGTACCAGTTGATGGATTATTTCACGCGACATGAATGGTTGAGGGAGTTAAATGTGTGTGTGTGTATGTATACAAATAAACACAATTTTTTAATCTCCATTTAGGGAGTTGGCTCACTTCTGTCAACTACAGGGATATATTAATACAGCTTTTAAAGTGCATTGCATAATAAAAYACAGAAGGTACTGCATCAAGTTAATTTCATGCACCTTCATCTTGGGTTGATTGGTATAAATTAAATTTAATCTTAATGATTTTATGCAGTCAACATGCAATGCAAAATCCTGTGGTTTCACTGGTAGAAGTGTTCTTAACTATTTTTACTGCTGAAAATTTGTTGTGTATTTTGACAGTCTTGGTTGTCTCAAGTACCCATCGAGGCTTGAAAAAATTGAGATATGGTTTTTAAAGTTAGGGTGGTCTTGCCCTTCTGCCCCGTGTGCAGATGTTGAGCCCCTTAGGYGACTGGCCTCTGTGTCTTGCACCCCTTATTATTATTTGCCCTTGGAAGCAGGTTTGAGGTATATTTAATGTGGCCTGTGATGGTCCCACTGGTGTGGACGTTGCCCACGCAGCAGTTGTCCTCTGGGTCGGTCTCAGATGGTGCTTCTGGGGGTGGTTTTTGGAGACATGTCRAGAGTGATGTTGTAGCTGATGCATTGTCAGGGTTAGACCGTGCTGTTGCACTCTGGTTGTCTTCAGAAACTGCAAGGAAAAAGGGTGCCAGGACAGGGGAAGATTTCTATTGTAGTCCATCCTGTATGCTATTCACGTCAATTATTATTTYGACCTTACCATAAATAAAGCTCATTAATATTTTAGCGAAACGTTGCCAGCATTGCTCTTTAAAAACAGTTTCCTCTCCTGTTGTGCAGCAAAACTTGTGCCTTTCCCCAGCACCTCCAGTGCTGTAGGATACTCTGATGTTATCCGGCACAAGGCAGTGTGCATACGCGTGTGTTTGTGTGTGTAGATATGCTTAAATAATTAAATTTGATTTCCATTATAATGTTATTTTGTGCACTACAGAAATGTGGAGTTGCATTGCTGCCAGAACACAAATAATGCTTTTACGACGATAAATACCCTAGCAAGAGTGTATTCTTACTGCGAACAAAGGCGTTGCGGTAGTATTGCTGTGCATTGTTCTTGCTAAGTGAAGACTCATAGAAATCAGTGGTGCAAGCACCACACTTGTTTTAATGAGAATTAGCTACTTACTAAAACATTATGAATATTAAATACTTTTAGTAACAAGCTTTATTATGCAGTAACATGTTTTTTCATACAGAACAGCTATCTCAGAACTTGAAATTAATGGATACAAAGGTTTGTTGTCATGCAGTTCAGAAATTTTCGGTATGGTGCTGTTACATTTAGGAGGAACCTACAGAAAGGAGCTAGGTTTATCGTTCTGCAGGTTTTTTAACGTAAAACATTTAAAAACGTATTTGTCATTGAACTGTGGTCTCAGCTATCTGCCCTGGCAGGGTAAAGATTTGGAAAAAGGGAAGTTAGGGCTCCCGACCACCCCCTGCGTAAAAGGGTTTTCCATATTACGTGAAGGAAACATCCTTTTAAAACGCTTTCAGGCGTGCTGGGGTAGGTCTGTGGTGTTGCAGCCACGTCTCCCGCCCTTGGCGTGGCTGGGGGGGGCCCAGGCAAAGCCTTGGCACCGCCGGTCTGGGCACGGCGTCGCTGCCCTCTCCAGCGGTGCCTTTGGGGTATTTACACCGTTTTACTCATCTCTGCTCGGGGAGGAGCGGGGCGAAGCAGGTCCTTGAGAGGTAAAAGCCTCCTTTAACGGCGGAGCGAGAGCTGCTGTTGGCAACGCGGGGGACTCGGCCGAGATGCTGCATTACGAAGCAAAATAGGAGAGAACATTTTTTCCCAACAGATCTTTAAAAATGAGTGACTCTTTTAATTTTGCATTGTCAAGAAAAGACAGAGAAATGAAGTAATATTTTTACTTCAGTGATTTAAAACAATTTAATCTGTGGATAAACTCAACTGCAGCTTCACTCTAGTGCAATTGAAATAAAACATTATGAAATATTAAAATACTCCGTACACGCACCACTAAGATTAGATAGTCATTAGGGCTGAAATATTGGCATCCTGTTAATTATTGCATTGCAAATGTTTGAGGGAGAAAACACATGTTTTTTTCCCAAATGAAGTCCAGCAAATTAAAACCTGAACTAGAAGCGATAACTTCAAATATGATTTATTTTGCAATAGACATACAGAATAACCCCACAGAGATTGTCAACAGTCAAACAAGAGCAATGATAAAATGAAGGAATCTCACTAGCTGACTGCTTTATCTTACTTGCTCTAATTAATGCCAAGTAAACAGCTGCTTTTCCATGGGACTTAGTTTTGTCTTAAAAGGGAGCGGACAGTGTGCTGCTAGCGCAGGGAAGCGCACGGAGGAGATGTACGGAGCGAGAGGGACGAAATACAGCGTGGTGGCTGGTGGTGACTCTGGCAGCCGTTTTATTTTATTTCAGGGCTGTCTGTTAAAAAACAATGGCAAAAAAAAAAAAAACTGGAAAAAAAGAAAAAAAATCCCACTCTATCCACTCTTGAGGGGCTGAGCGGGTGATCCCAGCCGCTGCTGGCATTTCTGTTGGTCACAAAGCTGCGAACAGGGATGTCCCGTGCTTTAAACTGCTGCAAACCGTACGTGCTGGCCTCTCCCGTTGCCTTCTCAGTCCCTGCTGGAGCGTCAGTGGGATTGGACTGGAAATACTGGCGTTTTGTCGGTAGATCTGCCGGTCGTGGGGGGGTATTAGAGCGGGTACCCCCGTGCCCCCCCCCGGGAGTGCCCGCTGGCTGCCGGCTCCGCTCTGCAGCGAACGGSGCTCGCGGAAAAGGAGGGGGGAAAAATGCTTCCAATTAGCACGTGTAAATGGAACACCCTTGATGAGAAGCTGGTTTTGGAAGTGTCGCCCTGTTGTACCGCTTTGGGCCGCTGTCCTGCCCGGTCGTCGTCTTGGTGGAGGGGCTGGTTTCGGCGGGGCGGTTCCGTGGGGAGGAAGGGCTCCTGKCCAAACGGCGGAGATGAACGGAGACCTCGAACCCGTTAACAACGGCACTTACCTGCGGGGTGATGTCCTGGGCCGTGGGTTACAGGCTGCTTTTTGGTCGGGGGGGGTAAACACATATAAAAGCCCTTCTTCCATCCTTCCTTGAGATCTAGACTTTATTTCTGGTATAACACCTAAAATTTGACTTGGAAATTAAAAACTGGATTTCTTTAAATTCCACTTGGMAAGAATAAGAAAATTTCTTTTCTGTGATTGTGTTAAACTTGTGGAATTCAACACCGGGGACTGGGCTGCGGTCTGTGTGAAACGTGCGGCTCTGACAGTTGCCGAAGCACGGTTATGGCTCTTCGGTTTTATTTAAATACAGAGCCGTGG